>QANX01004884.1:10240-74673 GCA_003254975.1 Ochetophila trinervis
ATATATATATATATATATATATATATCTTGCCCTTTATTTTGAAAGTATATCTGCTGTTATGCGAAATTATTCAGCTGATATTCTTTCAAAATAAAAAGAAAGAATGAAATATGATTCGAAGAAAGGAATAAAAATCCAACTATATATATATATATGCATGTGTAGAGTAATGAATTTTTAATTTGTTTATTTATGTATAGATCATATATATATATAATATTATTTTTGGTTTACCCTTTATTTAGATATATAATATTAATTCTTTTTGGTTTAGGTCTTAATTAGCTGATATCTTATCTTTTAGCAAATTAATATATATATAGAGATCAATAGATCGTAAGCCTTAATGAATTTATTCAACAACAAAAAAGCAAAAGAATAATCTATATTATTTATTATGTAATTAATGCATGTTATTCAATGAAAAGATATATTAATTTATAAAACATTAATTTATGTACAGGACACGTACAAACAAAAAAAGAAAAACAAATATAATTTTTTATTTTTTAGCGACGCGAGGGTCACCAGTACTCAAGAAAAAACCTATATAGAGACGCGAGCGTCTCTAAATATATTATTTAGAGACGCTAGAGTCGCCAGTAATCACTTCCGTCGCCAATACTCACTCTAGTGACGTCAGCATCACCATATTTATTATTAGCAAAGCTAGCAACGACGCCAATAGTAAATTAAATTTGGATTTGTCTACCAACTTGTATTGAATGCCTCATTTAATGGATCCATCCACCTCCTTATATGTGTAATAAATTATATTTATAACTTACATTCTTAAGAGACTTTTAGTTTCTCGCTCATTTTTTATTTGCAAATTCATTGTATACGAAGCTGAAAACTATCGAACTCGACCAAGTCATTACGCATCGTAAGTAAGATTAATTTACATGTACATATATATATATAAGCAGTTTTTATATCTATATATAAGTTTATTCGATCGTATTGTAGTTTATTAACCTTATTACTCATGCACGTATATATTTTTATATATGTTTTTGTTTTGTAATTATTATTTTATTTTTTGCATTGGTTAGTTTCATATGTTGATGCAACAGTAAGATTATTGCATTAATTACTCAAATAATATATATTAGAATGGATAAGTCATAGATATATTTGGATAGACGATCAGCTCAATTTACCAAAGGTGTGGATGAATTTTTAGAGTTCGCTGAGAAAAATGTAAGTGATTGTAATGATGTTCGGTGTCCTTGCAAATGTGCCAATATGACATTGTATTCTATAAAGGACATAAAAGGTCACATATATTGGAACGGATTTGATAGCAATTACAGGCAATGGGTTTAGCACGGTGAATCTTATGAGTCGGCTGGTGGCAAGGCATTTTCACAGTTTGGTAATCAAGATTTAGAGTTTGATGAAAATGACAGTGAAAGCGAAGAAGATGTGGCGTATAACAACATCAAAATGACTTGTGATGCCTTTGATAATATGCATTACGATATTCCCAAAAATCCTGATCAATTTGCAAGTCTGTTGGAAGAGGCAGAGAAACCTTTGTTTCCAGGATGCACAAATTTTACCAAGTTATCGGCTGTTGTCAAATTATATAATTTGAAGGGTAGATATGGGCATTCTAATAAGAGTTTTGATACACTGCTTAAGTTGTTATCTGAGATGCTACCAAGCGACAATGTTTTGCAAACTTCTATTTACTATGTTAAAAAGACACTAAATACGTTGGGAATGAAGTACGAGAAGATACACGCATGCCCCAAAAATTGTATTTTGTTTAGAAAATAGTTTGCGGATATAATGCTATGTCCTAAATGTGGGTCATCCAGATGGAAAATTGGAGAAGATAACACAATTACAAAAATGCCATATAATGTTTTATGGTATTTTCCACGGATTCCACATTTTAGAAGAATGTTCCACAGTGTTTCAACCATTAAGAATTTGCAGTGGCATGCAAATGAGAGAAAGATTGTAAGAGGCAAAATACAGCACCCAGTGGATTCTCCAGCTTGGAAATTGGTTGACCGTTATTGGTCAGACTTCGCAGCAGTTATAGAAATCTTAGACTTGGTATTGCAGCCAATGGAATGAACCCGCAAAGTTTATAGAGTAGTGTCTATAGTGTTCGGCCTGTGATCACTGTTGTGTATAATCTTCCTCTTTGGCTGTGCATGAAGCGAAAATTCATGATGTTGACTCTTCTAATATCTGGACTTAAACAGCCTGGCAAACGTGTCGACATATACTTGGAGCCATTAATTGAAGACTTGAAAAAGTTGTGGGACGAGGGCATTCAAGCTTTTGATGCTTATCGTCGAGAGGAATTCACTTTAAGTGCAGTGTTGCTATGGACGATAAATGATTTTTTCACTTATGGCAACTTAGCCAGTCATGCAATGAAGGGATACCATGCATGTCCAATTTGCAGTGAGAACACTTTTGCTATTCGCTTGCATAATGGTCGAAAAATGAGTTTTGTTGGGCATAGAAGATTCCTACCTCATAATCATCCATACAAAAAGCAAAAAAAAGCTTTCAATGGGTTTCAAGAATTTGGAAAGCCTCCGATACCATTGACTGGAAAGGAAATATTGGAAAAGCTTAATGCTTGTACTTTTGATGACACAGGGAGAGGTAAAAATTTATGCAGAGATGACGTTCAGCACTGTTGGAAAAAGAAGTCAATATTTTTTGACTTACAGTACTGGAATATCTCCATATACGACACAACTTGGATGTGATGCATATTGAGAAAAATGTTTGTGAAAGCATAATAGGTACATTGCTTAATATTCCAGGTAAGAAGAAAGATGTAAGAAATGTGCGGCTGGATTTACTGGATATGGGCCTGCAGCTTGAATTGGCTCCTTCAGTACATACAGCATGAACTTTTTTGCCGCCTGCATGTTATACATTATCCAAACAAGAGAAAAATATATTTTGTTGCTGTTTGGTAGAGCTAAAAGTTCCCGATGGTTATTCATCAAATTTTTGGAATATTGTGAGAATGGATGACTTGAAGCTGGTAAGGATGAAATGTCATGATAATCACATGTTGATGCAGCAACTATTGCCTCTTGCAATACGTCTGGTGCTTCCTACAAACGTGCGAGCTGCAATTGCTAGATTTTGTTTTTCCTTTAATTTAATATGTAAAAAATCAATCGAGACTGCATCCCTTGATGCCATACATAGTGATCTTGTGCAAACTTTGTGCATGCTAGAGAAGTTCTTCCCACCATCTTTTTTCGATATAATAGTTCATTTAACTGTGCACCTTGTACGAGAAGTTCAATTATGTGGATCAGTGCATTTCAGATGGATGTACCCATTCGAAAGGTACATGAAGATATTGAAGAGTTATGTTCGCAACAAAAATCGTCCAGAAGGTTGCATCGCTGAGAGTTATATAGCTGAAGAAGAAATAGAGTTTTGTAGTCAGTACCAATGAGGGTTAGGTGCAATTGGAAACCCTATTGGCAAATATCAAAGGCTGAATGACAATGATGATATCGGTGCCCCTATTAAAGGTGGAAAGATGTACACAATTGATCAACAGCTTTAGGAGCAAGTCCATATGACTGTTCTTTCAAATTCTCCAGAGGTGGAGCCATATAGAAGGTATGGAGTTTTATTGTCATATTGGACTATCTATTGCATATTGCACTCACAAACTTTATTTTATAGTCATGTAACATGCGAATGATTATAAAATTAAGTAACATATTTTTTTGGTAAAAAGTGGTTTGTTATTAAGCACATGAAACTCCCCAAAAAAGGGAGAGAAAGAATGCTCTCAACAATTTCAGAAACATAAATAGAACTCAAATGATCATGAAAACAATCCAATATATCATAAGAGAAAAAAGAAATTATGAAGATGAGAGAGGGCCAACTTTTAGTGTTTAACTGTTCCATTCAAGCTTCCAGGTGGTAGAAGCTAGCTTAGACTTTATATTCTCAATGCTTTCCTTGGTACTCCAACCATCAAGCCTTTTAGGAGAACTAACGTCCACCACAAAAAAGAAGCACCAAATGAGAAAATAAGATTACGCCACCTCCTGCTCAAGGCATATGTTATGTCCCAATCTACACCTTTTGCTTCAGCTTCAAAGGCTGAAGAGCGTGTCATAGCTGCCTTACCATTCCTAAAAGCTGCATATAAATTCACTTTCCACCAACTAGAAATTTTGGGGAGACCACTTCTCAGAATATTTGGGGAAGTGAATAGAGTGCTTGTATTAGAACCCCAACAAAGTCTACTAAAGGTCGATCCAAAAGCTCTGCCACCGAGAGAACATAGAGTTTTCCTCCAAAAATCCTATCATTCTGAAAGTTCCAACAACAATAGAATAAAGACAAAGTAAACGCTCTAAAATTTTCTTTGTCCAAGTTTCCAATGCAGAAAGAAAAAGCAAGGTCCAACCAGAAATCCACCAATCTGTGCACATCCAAGCCTTGCCATTGATCAAACCTCCCTCTCTACCTACTAGCAAAAGCTAGGGCCCAAGAACTGGTGTATTCCTTAAAGATATGAAAAGAATACTCAACTGAGGCACCACATACTAAGAAAAAAAGGTAAGCCAGACCCAATCTTCTACTAAGAAGCTCTTTAGTAGGCAAAACCTTAGCCAAAGCTAGTCAAACAAAACTTTAATTGCTCATGAATCTTGGCCTTCCACAGCTTATCCCAAATATCATTAGTCAAAACTCTAGAGCTACAATTGACCTCGTAACAATGACTAACTGAGAAGATCCTTCAATTATTACCACACCAAAATCAACGATTCTCCCCAAGGTAACTAGGCCACAAAGTGTTCAAAATTGCTTCGACTACCTCATTATAGCAGATCTCTCAAATCAAAGCTTCATTCAAGTTCTTCCTATCCACATCTCGAAGATCTATGATACGATTGCATCTTTGTAAGTCCACAACTTCTTTATTAATGGGGGAATTGTTAAGCAGATCCATGAGCCACCGATCCTTCCAATGATTAATCACTAGCCCATTTCCAATCTTAAAACAACTATATGTCTTGAGAAATTGTCTGGCACTAAGAATTCCTTGACAAACAGTAGAAGTTCCTTTTGGTTTGCTGCACTCAAAAAAGTCTTTCCTTTCAAGTACTTAGCTTTCATTATATTTGTCCACAAAGATTCCTTGTCCACTGCCATCTTCCAACCCAACTTTGCCAATAGGGCATAATTAATGTCTTTAAATCTTTGAAAACTAAGCCCCATTTCGTGTTTCAGATTACACACATCTTTCCAAGCCTTAAAGGCAATGAATTTTACAAAACTAAATTAAGACTCCTACCAAAAATTTCAAATGAGAACATCTAGATTATAGCAAATCATGTTGAAAATTCTAAAAGTTGACATCGTAAAAATGGGAATAGCTTAAAAGACTGACTTGATCAAGGTTGCCTTTCTTGCTTTGGAAAGTATAAGCCGAGTCCATCCATTCAGCCGAAGATTGACTCTATCCTTAAGCAACTTAAAATCTTTGGATATATTTCTCGAAAGCACAAGTGAATTCCCAAGATACACCAATTCATTATTCATTTCTTGAAATCCAAAAACCTCATTCATTGTCGTCCTAGCAGCCTTGGTAGTTTTCTTAGAGAAATGAATACATAACTTATCTCTATTAATCTCATGACTCGACCATCCATAGTACAAGTCAAGCACTTTTTAAGAGACAAAGCCTTTCCTTTATTAGCTTTGCACATTAGCAGAAGGTTATTGTCATACATCAGGTGGGAGAATGCATGTGTGTTCCTACATATTGTTATACCTTGAAGATTGCCAAGGCCTTCTTCTCTATTGATTAATATGGAGACATGAGGTCACCTTACCTCAACCTCCTGTCTGGTAAAAATGTTTTTGAGATACCTCCACTCGGTAGAAATGAAAACTAAACCATTGATTTACAACTACCAATAAGTTTACGAACTTCTGGAGAAAAACTCCAAGAACCCAAAGCTCAGTTTAAAAACTGCCATTAGATTCGGTCATATGTCTTTTCTACTATAAGCCCGTTATTGATGATCTCTTGAACTACCACGGTGTTTTCGACTATTTACCGACCTTTAATGACTGCCTCCTGATTTGGAAATATAATCATTACCATAGTACTTCTCATACTCTAAGTAAAAAATTTTGAAACAACTTTATGGATGAAATTACAGAGACTTATTGGACTACAATAATTTAAATTACTGGTTGCTTCAACTTGGAAAGAACTATAAACGTTCTTTCGAAACTGAGAGGAACATGTCTAAGCTTGAAGCATTTTTGAACGAACCGAATACTCTAGCTTTAACAACACTCCAATAATTATTATAAAAAATATCAAGCAAAAACAAATAGAGACCAAGACTCTTTAAAAGATGAAGTTTCTCGACACACCTTCGTATTTCTTCCTCAGACAGAAGTCACATAATATCCAAATTATCCTAATCCGTAACTTAGCTTTGTCCCAAATTATCAACCTCTGCTGAAATATTAGGAAATTTGATTGGTCTCTCTAAACAGCTTGATGAAGTACTCACTAATATCTTTGTGATCTTGAACCCAATTATTTCCCCAGCCAAAATCCAATTTATTTTTGCGCATGCAAATGGTATTACTAAGAGCATGTTTGTTTAAGTTTTTGTTTTTGGTTTTCCGTTTTTGTTTTTGATTTTTTTGAAAAACTAAAAACGGAAACGTGTTTGATAAATGTTTACCGTTTATCATTTTTTTTTCAAAAACGTTTTCAAAATTGTAAGAAAAAATGAAAAACTCATTTTTCCGTTTACTTTTTCATTTACGTTTATTTTTTTCTCTATCTTAGTTTCATTCTCCTCCACCTTCGTTTTCACCATTTCAGTCGACCCAATCTTCTTCTCTGATCTCTGATCGTCAACCTTGCCGAAAGGATAACTTCACCATCTTCGATTTCATGGGGGTTTGCTTCCTCTCTGTTTCGAAGCTCTATCAAACAACCAGGTACTTTAACCCTAGATCTGAGATTCTATCACAAGCTCTTGATACATTTCCTTATCTTTCAATTGATTTTTCTGTTTGTAATCTTTTTTTTGTTTTGGTTTCGAAATTAGAATCGATGGGTTTTCGCTTGTATTGCTGTGTGTGGTGAATCGATGGGTACTTTTCATCTCTGCTTTGAAGCTCTATCAAAAAACCAGGTTGGATTAATATTCTATCTTCTTGAGTTCATGCCTTTTGGAATTTGAAATTGCTGCTTCTATTTTGGAATGAATTTTCAAATTTTGAGATCGTTGTAAATTGTGAAAATAGGATGTTTCATGTTGTTATATTTTTTTTTCTGGGTTGGTTCTCTTTTTGGCTCTAAATTTATGTTCAACCATGATGATGGTTTGGAATCTGACTGTGTTGGATAGTAAATGGAAAATGTTGGATTGTCTCTAAATTTCTATTCAATAGGATGTTTCATGTTATTCTATTTTTTTTTTTATGGGTTGATTCTCTCTTTGGATCTAAATTTCTATTCAACCATGATGATGGTTTGGAATCTTATGTTTATTTTATTTCTGATGTTTTCCATGTTCCATATATAGGCTTTTCATATCCTGTCATACTCTTACCTTGTATATAGGTCCAAACCCACCTTCCCCAAGCTTATTTTCCAATGGAAAAATTATGAGTTGCAGTTACTAGTGTTGATAGGTTGAACAATGGGAGCTCCAGGTCTTCATTTGGTTCCCCATTGTGCTGACTTTCTATTTCATTTTCCCATTTGATTTTTATAGATTGTTGATTGTAGTGTATATATATATATATATATATATATATATATAGAAAGTATAGATAGAGAGTTAGTAGGACAATTAGAGTCAAGATCATAACACCTTTCTAGGAGAAAAAGTTTAGATTTTGACCTTTACTTGGGGGATAAGTATGGTGGGTATTTTTTCTAGGTTTTCTATCAGCAGAGCTGGTCATAGGCGCAGCCAGAGTGCGATTTTAAGAAATCTCTCAGTTGTAATTTATTTTTACGTTAAAGTTTCAATCTTTCAGATTGTTGAGATGTGTTTGTGTTATTGGTAATGGTTTGTATGGTTTATTTTTAGTTGATTGGGTCTATGAGTATTTAGAGGTAGTTATTTGATTGCCTTTTTAGGACCTGGGTTGACTTATTAGCTGTGCTATGGAATTGGTGGATTGGGGTTTGATCTAGTCTATATTGCAAAAGTTTTCTCAATATCTGATTTTTGTTTGGTTTTAGGATATTGTTATCTTGTTTGGTTTATTTTCCAATACTATATACTTTCTTCTGAATGGATTTGACAATTGAATGCTAGTTTTGGATTAAAAGATTGTTCTATGGCGTGCTTAACCTTCTGCTTTATATAAGTGATATTGGTTGTTTACTCATCTTCATTTCTTAATGCAAATTATATTTTCAACTTTTGTGCCTCCCTGTTTTACTGAATTTCTAAGAATATTAAACTCATATATGATAATATTAAACTGATGAAATGTATATCATAATAGAACCTCTCCAACAACTTAGATTATGCCAAAGTTCTTTTTCTCAACATGATTTGGTCTTAAAGAAAGCTCTGTTCTAGTAGTTCATAGAAAAAGTTACCATACAGCTTAAATGTTATTCATATTAAATCACCTACATGTTATCTTCAAAATATTTATTATGGGGTAAGGAAAGACATGAAGGAGCACCCCAGAAACTACTCCTACAAGAATTCTTGTTGTGTGAATTTATGTTTTGTGCAAGCACCTATTTGTTGAAGTTATTGTTTCTGTTATTATTTGCAGCAGTTTCATATATATATATATATATATCTTGTTATTATTAGTTACTGTTTTTTTTGTTTTTGGACAAGATTGTATGATAGTTGTAAATATATTGAATTTTTTCTCTAGTAGATTTTAAAAGAACAATCAAATATGAATCTTGGTGAAGATATTGATGATGAGGAGAAAAAGGAACTAACATGGCCTAAGAAGAATGCGACCATTTATATAGAATTGATGGAGCAAGAAGTTATTAAGGGTAACTATTCAACAACAACATTTTCCAAATCTGGTTGGAACTGCATTAGAAGTCAACTCCAGTCTAGGTGTGGGCATAATTACACTCACGATCAATTGAAAAACAAATTTCATTCATTAAAGAAAACTTATAAGGATTTTAACAAATTATTGAAAGATACTACTTGAGTTGGTTGGAATACAGCATTAGGGACTATCACTTTAGAAGAAACGGTGTAGGATAATCTGATAAAGGTATAAATATTTATTCTATTTTATTTTGGTTTCACTTAAAGTGATCAAATGAATATATTTTAGTAACTATTTGATTTTTTTTATAGGTAAATAAAAGTGTAAAAAAATTCAAAACGAAAGGTTGCCCACACTATGAAAAGTTGCAAGTTATTTTTGGAGATACAATAGCAACTGGAGAATTTTCTTGTCCGTCTACAAGAATTTTTTCAAACTTTGAAGATGATAATACTAGTGAAATGAATGTAGACGGTGATGGTCAAGAGGATAAATTTGATGGGAAGATAAATTCATCTACTAGTTCAAAAGGAACTCGTAGAAAAAAAAAATATTAGTGGAGCCCTTATGTCTTTCATTGATGTATATACTGAGAGTGCAAAAAAGAGAAATGAAATTCTTGAGCATAGACTAGTTGGTGTATCTACTTCATCTACAAATGATGGTTGTGCAAATCATTCAATGGAAAATGATAAAGATGAAGAACTTATGAATCAATGTTTTGAAATTTTGAATTCATTGGATGAGATTGATGGAGATGGTTATTCAAAAGCTATGAAGTTGTTGCATGATGATGTGTCCTAGAGGAAGTTTTTACGCATGCCTGATAAGAGGAAGATATATTTCATCTGTAGTTTATAATTTTATTTGTGGTTGTGTTTGACATATTTTGTTGAATATTTTATGATTATATTTTTGAAACAATAGGTTATGTTTATTGCTTTGGTTGATCTTTGGAACAATATGTTATTCTTGATAGTTAAATATTGAACAATATTTGTAATGTCATTTTTATATGTGATTTTACTTATGTTATTTTTTTTTGCTTAAATATATGCGCATTTAACTATTCTCGAATATGGATCTTGATAATGTTGATTTGAGTTTGTTTGAAGACGACAATGATGATGAGCTTATTTTTACTTTTCTATGTTTAGTTTGCAATGAGTATTCTCGAATAGAACCTTTAAGGTGACCATGTAGAACTCATCTACTTAAAGGTCACGATTATGTACTAGAGTTACTCAATGGTCATGAAAGTAGATGCTATGATTGTTTTAGAATGGACAAAAATGTGTTTATAGCATTTTGCGAAGAGTTAAAAAGTAAGACAAATATGAGAAACTCTAGGTTTGTGATAGTTCAAAAACAAGATGCAATTTTTTTATTAATTGTATCTCACAATGAGAGGAATCGTCTAGCAGCTGAAAGGTTTCAACATTCAGGACAAACTATTTCAAAATATTTCAATCGCGTTCTAAAAATGATCTGCATGCTTGGGATGGAACTTATTTGTCCTTCTAATTCTGATGTTGTTCCTCCTGAGATTAGATTCAATCCAAAATATTATCCATTTTTCAAGGTAATCTTTCAATATTGCAATGTTATATAATGCAATTTTAAGTTATTTTTTTGAAAAATTATAAATCTAATTATGTTATATATATATATATATATATATATTATGTTCAAGAATTGTATCGGTGCTATTGATGGAACTCATGTTGATGCACGCATTCCACAAGATCGACAAATTTCATTTCATGGTAGAAAAACAAATACTACATGGAATGTAATTTGTGCTTGTTCATTTGACATGCGTTTCACATTTGTTATGTTTGGCTGGGAACGAACTGCTAATGACTCTCAAGTATTACTAGAGTGTATTTTTAATCCTGATAATAAATTTTCGTAGCCAACAGAAGGTATTTATTAAAATATTTATATTTATTTTACAATTTTATTTTAAATATCGTTTAACTTTATATTTATACAATTTTTTTTTAAATAGATAAGTATTATGTTTTTGATTCGGGATATCCAAATATGCCTGGATTTTTATCACATTGGAGAAAGATATCACCTACGTGACTTTAGGGGTCGACGACGACAATCTCAAAGTAAAGAAGAAATATTTAACTATCGGCATTCATCGCTACGTATGTCATTGAGCGATATTTTGGAGTGCTAAAAGCTTGATTTTCAATTTTAAAACAAATGCTTCCATATCCCATGCGCACACAAAAATATATACCTATAACATGTTGTTACGATTCACAACTTTATTAAATTACATGCTTATCATGATACATTATTTCATGAGTTTAATGATGAATTATTGATTATTAATGATGATAATGTACAAAATACGGAAAACAATATACAAATGTCAATCAATGTTAGCCATAACGAAGCTATGCTCATGGCTCAAGTAAGGGATCGAATTGCAGATCGACTTTGGACTACCTTTTAACATTAGATTATATATTATTAATTTTTATGATGCTTTAAAATAATTGTAAAATTTAAATTATACGTGCTTTGACATATATTTAGAATTATTTATGGTTTTATTTTTATTTTTAAAAAATTTATAATTGATTATTTAAATTTTATTTTATTTATTTATGAATCTATATTTGACATTTACATATTAGTTTTGAATTTTTAATATGAATTTTATATGTAAAATTTAAACAAAAATAAAAATGATTATTAATCAAATTTTTTTATTTTTAAAATTAAAAATAAAAATAATTATCAAACTAATTTTTATTTAAAAAAATTAAAAATTAAAAATATNATTAAAAATATTAAATTTTATTATTTAATATAATATATTGTATTTACCAATAAATAATATTTTATCATGCTTATACATTTAATCATTTTTGCTAAAAATTAAAATCTTTACCGACCTGTCTACCTGGTTTTGCTTTTTTCTCACTGAATGCTGAAAGAATGCCTTAGGGCTCCAATATCAATAAATTTAGGCTATCCAAGCGACAAACGATGCATCCTTGCAATTAATGTTTTGAAAAAGCATACAACAAATTTCGGCTCATTGTCTTTCGAACAAAACGATTGATTTACAGACAAAAAAAAAAACACTCAGATCATGCATGTAAAATCAATAAAGTTGTGATTGCCGGATGGCGATTTTTGAAATGAAATAAATAAATAAAATATGTTGGAAAGTAAAAACCAAAAAAGAATAAAAAGTACTTGATATTTTAGCACGACTATTTCTTTTCCTTTTTTTTTTGATAAAGACACGACTATTTCTTTTAGGTTGATAACTTGACATGATTTTGAATGGAGTCAACTATAGTCTAATGTCTTTTTTTTTTTCCTTGGGCTAAAAGTAGTTTAATAGATGTGTAGGTTTTTACGATTCACATTATTAATTTTTAAATTTATTGACTTATATTTTTAAATTATTACAGATGGATTAAAATTTTAATTTTGATCAATGTATTGGTTTAATTAAAAAATAATAAAAAATTGGCCCGATTGAACCGATTAAACAGAATTGTGCAATTCAATTTGTTTTTTAGATAAAAAACTAAGATATTGGACCTGGTATCATATGAAATTTTATTAGTATTTAAAAATAGAACTGAATCAAACTGCCTATATATACGCTTTTATCATATTGTGCCACGTCACCCTATTTGATTTTATCACAACTATATGGTCATTCCTTGTAATTTACACCAAAATTGTCAAATCATTGAGCCCATTTGATATTTCATCATTCTCATTTTTTGACAACATTGAAAATAAACATGTATCTTTGTCTCTTTTTTTGAATCCGGAAGAGAACACTAGCTGCATTCTCAGCCTCATTATTTCATCGATCTTAGCCAGTATCTCATCACATGATCATCTGGTTTGAGGTGGTAAATCGGTGATTGATCATCTAATTTAAAGTGGTGAAGTAATGACTAATAACGAAAAGGTGAATGGTGAGACGAGATGGTAGTCACTGGTCAAAAAAGACAGCTCTTTTAGCAAGAGACACATATGTCAAACAGTGGTGAAAAATGGCTGATCGATCTTTTGAAATGAAAAATGAGAGAAATCATATAATCGCGTGATGTACACTGCAAAAGTTGTAGGAAGTGTGTACCCTACTACCATTATAGTAAACTTATGAATATTCATTGAGAGTTCCTACTTCACTATTTTTTATTTTTTTTACTATTTGTATTTTGATTATATTGTAAATTGGATCTTCAAATTTATTACAATTCTCATTAAAAATTCAATTTATAATTTATTTTACATTACTCCAACATATATATATATATATATATTTCTTTTGGTAAAAACAGAATAGATAAACAACAAGAGCTGAATTTTATCAAGAAAGAAAAAAGAATTAAACATATGTTCCATATATCAAAAATAAAATATTTGGTTATGGTTATGTAGAACTTTAATCTATTTAAATTTAATAGATTCTGCTGCAACTCTTATTTAATAGTTTTGATCCCAGTAAATATAAGATAAAAAGAAGGTTTAATGAATGAATACTATGAGTTTTAAACAAATTTTTCTTTGAAAAATCAAAGTTCATGTCAAAAAAAACTTAAATGGGAACCCATGATAAACTTAAAGAACTCAATTTATAAAATTAAACTTTAAAAAAGTTAATCTCTAAAAGTAAATCGTTTCAAATGTTAAACTCTCTTCCTTTAATCAAATTTTATAATACGTTTATTTATTAAAAAAAATTGCCCTTATGCTCAGATGCTTACACTTTTTTGGCAGTTATCTCCTAGGATTCAACTATTTTTTCTTTTGATGGTAGCATTCCAAAACCCAAAAACTGACAAACCAAAACAATATTTTGAACTCTTTTTTTTTTCTTTTTTTCGGTGAATATATTAGAACTCTATTTGTTTGTACACAAACTTGCTAAATCTTAACTTGTCTATGCTAATTCTGTCGGAGTCATGAAGACGATGAAGATAAATCATGGAAAAAAATAAACGTGCAGGCAAAAAATCATATATTCCAGCTTAACTGTTTTTGAACCCAAACCTAACATCGCCAATTTGCCAGCCAACAAGTAACTACTACCAACCCACATTCTCGCGCGTGCCAGCAGCTTCCGATTCCCAACAACTTCACACATTTCTCCCGAAAGCTGGCTTTGAGAAAGGTCCAATCTCTCTTCTGTTAAGTTTCCCAAAGTTATTGGCTTTGAGTAGGTTGTTATAAAGGTTGAGCATACATTAAGATTTAAAATATTCGATAAGAATTTCTAGCTTATTTCTTCACAAAATAGACCGCGACTTGGATAGTATATATACAAGCATATATATATAAGCTAAGCCAGAGCATTATGAAGAACCAATCTTTATCACTAAATGAAAAGTTACAAACATTTTATAATCATTAGCGTTATAATTTAACATAATTAAACATAAACAGCTACGTTATCATCTATAATTTATTAATTCAGGTCGAAAATTGTAAGCTCTGCGTCATTTTTGCTGCCAAGTTCACCCTTCGGTGCGGAATTCAGCGAGTACTCAAATACCGTACCGACCCCAATTTGTGAACCAGTGGTTCAACAAAATAAAAAATAAAAAATTGTGAACAAGAGCAGAAGCCACGTGGCAGCTTGAAAAAGATATTGAACAAAAGAATTATCAGCCCACTATCTCTCTCTCGCACACCACACCAACCGTCACCATGTCAACCACCGCACCGTCATCGCCACCACCACAACCGGCGGTGCTAATCCCGTCCCTTCCAGACAAAGTTGCTTTGAACTGCCTGCCTCGGATCCCCCGTTGGCACCATACGAGGCTCTCCGTCGTGTCGAAGCCAATCCGGTCTCTCCTCTCTTCGCCTCTCTATTTCGCCACTCGCTCTCTCCTCCACTGCACTCAAAACCTTCTCTACCTCGTCCTACGGTCGCCGCACCACCGCAATTCCACCTGGTTCACACTCTATCAAAACCCCAATTCCGCCGCCATCATCAGCAGCCCCGGCAGTTTTCTAGTCCCAGTCCCACCAATTCCCGAACCTTTGATTGGGTCCGCCTACGCCGTCCTCGGCTCCAAGATCTACGTCATCGGCGGCTCCCTCAACTACGTCACATCTTCCCACGTGTGGGTCCTCGACTGCCGCTTCCACACGTGGGAGCTCGGCCCCGGCATGCGCGTGGGGCGCGAGTTCGCCGCCGCCGGAGTCATCGACGGAAAGATTTACGTGGTGGGTGGGTGCGCAGTGGACTCCTGGGCCAGAGCGACCTACTGGGCCGAAGTGTTCGACCCGGTCGCCGGGCGGTGGGAGGCCGTGCCTAGCCCCGTGGAGGTCCGGGAGAAGTGGATGCACTCTAGCGCGGTGGTGGGTGGAAGAATCTACGCCATGGCGGACCGGGGCGGGGTGGTTTACGACCCGAGAGAGAAGGTTTGGGAAGTCGTGGGGAGCGAGATGGACTTGGGGTGGAGAGGGAGGGCTTGCGTGGCGGATGGGGTGCTGTATTCTTATGATTTCTTGGGGAAGATTAGAGGGTTTGATGTGGTGAAGGGTGTGTGGAAGGAGCTCAAGGGTGTTGATAAAGGGTTGCCCAAGTTCTTGTGTGGAGCCACCATGGCCAATGTGGGAGGGAAGTTGGTCGTTGTGTGGGAAGGAAAGGGCAGTGGAAATGGAAATGGAAATGAGAATGGGAATGTGAAAAAAGAAAAGGAAATGGAGATTTGGTGTGCTGAAATCGAGGTGAAGGAGAAGGAAGGTGGGGAATTATGGGGGGAAATTCAATGGTCCGAGAAGGTCCGTTTGGTTCCCAATGGATCTTCCATTGTCCATTGCGTTGCGGTTTCTTTGTGACCCTTGAAGGAAGCCAAAGGGTATGGAAGTTCCTCATAATTGCATTGTTTAAATATTCAAATATCTTTGGTCTGTATTAATGGTTGCTTGGTAGTCTATATGATGCCATGATTTTGAATTTTGATGATTTGTGTTAAATTTGATGCTTGTAATATAAGCTTCTGTTTCTTAGAGAGAGAAGTGGTTGCACAGAAAGATAATTCTCATTAAAAATGAACAATGAATTACAAAGATGTTTATATACGAAGCAATAATTAAGAGGGAAGTTAGTTACCCTCATGTATCGACTCTAATCCTAACCAATGACTGCTATACACGTTGTTGTTCCATATAACAGAAAATATAACTAGTTAGGATCAACTACAGCTGATTGTACCATACTCCAACACCCCCCCTCAAGCTGAGGATGATTTGTCTGAATCATTCCTAGCTTGGACAACAACAATTTATGTTGACCAGAACTTAATATTTTGGTAAGGACATCAGCCAATTGGTGTTGAGTAGGTAAATAGGAAAGTTGCAGCAAGCCCTCCATGACCTTTTCTCTTGTAAAATGACAATCCAATTCTATGTGCTTAGTACGCTCATGGAAAATTGGATTTTTGGCAATGTGGAGAGCACTCTGGTTATCACAGAATAGCTGGACAGGTTTCAAAGCAGATAAACCTAATTCTTCAAGAAGACGTACGAGCCAAGTTACCTCAGAGGCAGCTTGAGACATAGCTCGATACTCTGCTTCAGAAGAAGACTTAGAAATGGTGCTTTGCTTCTTTGACTTCCAGCTAATGGGAGATTTGCCAAGTAAAATGAGATAGCCAGTAACTGATATTCTAGTAATAGGACAAGATCCCCAGTCAGAATCAATAAAGGCTTGTAGCTTTAGCTCTGGTTCTGCCTTCAATAGAATACCCTGACCGATAGTACCTTTGAGATATCTGAGAACATGTTGCAAAGCCTTGAAGTGGGAAGCTCGAGGATGTTGCATAAACTGGCTAAGGGTTTGGACAGCAAAAGAAAGATCTGGTCTGGTATTGGTAAGGAAATTCAACTTACCAAGGATAGTACGATATAAAGAAGGATCATCCACTAAGGCACCTTCATCCGGAAGAAGTTTAAAGTGTTGAGGCAATGGTGTAACCACAGAAGACCAATCTGGATGAGCATAATCTTGCAAGAGCTCATTAGTGAACTTAGACTGAGTAAGAATAACACCAGCAGGAGCATGACAAACTTCAAAACCCAAAAAATAATGTAACTGTCCCAGATCTTTAATCCCAAAAACTGTGTTTAAATGTTGTTTGAGAGAATGTATCTCTTCTGTGTCTGAACCAGTAACAAGTAAATCATCAACATAGACAGCCAAGATTGTAAATTTTCCATTAGATGTCTTAAGAAATAAAGAGTAATCATTTTTGGATTGGATGTACCCTTTGGCTTTAAGTTCAGAACTCAACTTGGCAAACCACTGTCTTGATGCTTGCTTGAGGCCATACAAAGATTTAGTGAATTTACACGCCTTATTACCAGGATTAGGCATACCAGGTGGCATTTGCATGTACACCTCTTCTTCTAAATCGCCATGTAGAAAAGCATTATTTACATCAAGTTGTGAGAGAAATCATCTTTTAGAAGCAGCAACAGCAATAATGGCTCGAATGGTGGCCATTTTGATAACAGGAGAGAAAGTATCGAGATAGTCAATACCCTCCTTTTGAGTATAACCTTTGGCAACCAACCTTGCCTTATATCTTTCAAGACTGCCATCAGATTTCAGTTTCACCTTGTACACCCATTTACATCCAATAGGTGTTTTTCCCTTAGGCAAATCAACAACAGTCCATGTATGGTTAGCATGTAAAGCATCTATCTCTTTGTTCATAGCAGTAACCCAATTTGGATCAGTGGAAGCTTGTTTATGGGTGGAAGGTTCAACAAAATTGGTTAAATGAGCTATATGAGCTTGAAAAGAAGGAGGAAATTGGGTAAAAGAAACAAAATGGCACCAATGGTTAGTAATAAGGGTAGAAGCTTGAGTAGCATTAGAACACATAATCGTGTAGATAGCTAGGTGGTTTATGCTGTCTTGTAGAATGTCTGATTGGAAGTAATGAAGAAAACTCAGGAGAAAAAGAAACAGATGTACTAGGGGAAGCATCAGAAACAGGTGAAGAAGAAGGATCAGAATGAGAGGAAGAAACAGAAAAAATAATAGGAAACTCAAAAGAATAATCAAATTGACTAAAATCAGAAATAGGAAGAGGTAAAGTAGAATGAGCAAAAACATTAGTAAGATGATGAAATGGGAAGCAATTCTCATGAAACTTAACATCCCGAGAAGTAAAAACTTGTTTAGACTCAAGATTTAAGATTTTATATGCTTTTTGATTATAGGCATAGCCTAAAAAAACACAAGGAGCAGCTCGAGCTTGAAATTTGTCTCTATTCCTTTTAAGAGTGGAAACAAAACACAAACAACCAAATGCCTTGAGATGAGAATAAGTTGGTTTATGATGAAACAGAAGTTCATACGGTGTTTTGGATTGAAGAACAGATGAGGGTAGTCAATTAATAAAATAGGTTGCTATAAGTATGCATTCATTCCAAAATTGGATAGGTAACCTTGATTGAAAAAAGAGAGCTCGAGCAGTTTCAAGGAGGTGTTTATGCTTCCTCTCAACCACTCCATTATGCTGGGGTGTTTCAACACAACTGGTTTGGTGTATTATTCCATTAGTTTCATAGAAAGCAGTAGCTAAGGAATCTTTAAACTCTAAGGCATTATCAGTGCGGATGGTTTGAACTTTAGTATGAAACTGAGTTTGTACATAAGAGATAAAAGATTTCAAAACAGACAAAGTATTGCTTTTGTGTGAAATGAAATGAGTCCAAGTGGCTCGAGAGAAATCATCAACAATGGTGATAAAATATTTGTAACCATTATGTGTTACTTGATGAAAGGGACCCCAAGTATCAACATGAATTAGTTGAAAAAGACAAGAAGTTTTAATAGTACTATGAGGAAATGAATTTCTATGCATACGAGCTTTAGGACAAACTGGACAAATTGTATTAATAGATGATTTACAAGAAATGGAATCGATACACTTCATAGAATCAAAAGGAAAATGACCTAAGCGATAATGCCACAATTCTGAGTTAGAAAGGACTTGAGGGAAAGTAACAGCACAAGTAGATGACTGTGATTTATTGAAAACAGAAGGACAAGACATTGCATTAGTGCTAACATCATTTTGTTTTCTGCAAGAAGCTCTATCAACAAGGTATAAGCCATTGGCTTGGTTACCAAGAATTGTGCCCTTGGTCACTGGTTGGTCCTGAAGGAAACAAGTGGTTGATGTAAAACAAATAGTTTTGGATAAATCAGTACACAATTTATGCACTGAAAGAAGGTTAAAATGAAATTCTGGTACATGTAAAACTTTATGCAAAGTGATTTGATCAGTTAACCCAATATCACCTACATGATGGATTTGTGCTTGTTTTCCTGTGGGTAAAGTAATAAAGCTTGGGACAGAAACAATTTGATAGGATGAAAAAAAATGTAAATGAGGGGTCATATGGTCTGTAGCTCCACTATCTAGGATCCAATTTAGGTTAATGAGAGAAGAAAGCAAACAGATGCGTTTACCTGCTAAGAATGAATTACCTCCAAAATCATTCTTGTTGGTGACAGCTTCAAGATTTTCAAAGTTGCCTTTGCTCAGTAAAGACACAAGCTGATTGTATTGATTCATTGTAAGCCCTGGTGCATTGTTTGTAGATGTTCCAGAATTAGTTTCAGAATTTTCTGATTGAGACAAGTGTTGTGCCATATGAGCATAAGTGCTTTTCTTTTTCTTGTTGAATTTGTATCCACTTGGATACCCATGCAGTTTATAGCATGTATCAGAAGAATGTCCAGGAATTTTGCAATGTGCGCACACAACATTTCTTCTGTCCCTTTGATTGCCTCTCTGAAAGTTTCTTGGAACATTTGGACTGTTACCAAGATTTCTGTAAGGAGTTGAACTATTATTCCCATCACCATGTGCATTCAGTGCAGTAGAATCAACAGCAATCGAAAGTGTAGAGCAGAGTTCCCTTTGTTTCTCTTCTTGCAAGAGAATGTTGTAGACTTGGTTGATTGCTGGCAATGGATCCATCATCAAAATATTGCCTCTGATGGAGCTATAGGATTCATTTAGTCCCATTAAGAACTGCATCAAATTTTGTCTCTGAACTAAACTGACAAAAAAATGTCCAGATCCACAAGTACAAGCAGGAATTGCAGTCAAAGAACTAAGTTCATCCCAAAGTCTTTTGAACTTAGTAAAGTACGCAGAAATAGACAAATTTCCTTGAGCCAAAGAACTTAAATCTCGTTGTACTTGATAAACCTTAGCAGCATTTGGTTTACCAAACCGTTGTTCAAGTTCACTCCAGATTTCGTGGGCGGTAGAGCAAAAAACCACACTCTCGGCTATTTCATTGCACACAGAGTGTATAATCCAAGACATGACCATGCTATTGCAACGGTCCCAGTAAGCTTGAAGTGGAGAATCACCATCTGGTTCTTTGCAAGTACCAGTAATGAAGCCCAATTTGTTCTTGGCCTTCAAGGCAATGATCATCGAGCGGCTCCAATGGCCGTAATTATCGCCTTCAAGCACCTTGGTGACTAATTTGACTCCAGGTGAATCTCCATGGTGTAAAAAAAATTCATGTGTCGAGTCGACAACGGCGATTTCCTTATTAGAATCCGTTCTCTGAACTTGCGTCTCAGCCATAATCGAATCAGCAAGAACAAAAGAAATATACGGAAAGGAAAAAGAGAAAAAAAAAAAAAAAAAAAAAACAATTCCAAACCCTAAAAAAAGGTTGAGAATGAACTGGAAATTATCCAATGAACTTGAACAACGAAACTAAAAGAGAAAACTTTGAATCTCTGCAACAATCTGAATCTCAGAGAAACGAAGAACAAGAATCAAGTAACAGAGGATCAAAAAACGAAGAAACCTGATGAGCCAAGCTCTGATACCATGTTAAATTTGATGCTTGTAATATAAGCTTCTGTTTCTTAGAGAGAGAAGTGGTTGCAGAGAAAGATAATTCTCATTAAAAATGAACAATGAATTACAAAGATGTTTATATACGAAGCAATAATTAAGAGGGAAGTTAGTTACCCTCATGTACCGACTCTAATCCTAACCAATGACTGCTATACACGTTGCTGTTCCATATAACAGAAAATATAACTAGTTAGGATCAACTACAGCTGATTGTACCATACTCCAACAATTTGTTGTCTAAAATGAGCTTTTGGGACTTGGGGAGTTTGGAAGTATATCTTTGCTGTGTGGGTCACTTTGGCTTTGAAAAATTAACTTTTATAAACCTTGAAGGAATGAGGAGTTCCTTTTTAATGAAAAAAAAAGTTGTTTGACTTTGTAAACCTTGGTTATGTTTGTAGATTCAAGCAATTACATGTTTGCTTATATGCTTGATCATTCAAAAATTTCTAATCGAATGTATACGAGATATATCTCTTTGG
Source organism: Ochetophila trinervis (assembly GCA_003254975.1). Classification (NCBI taxonomy): domain Eukaryota; kingdom Viridiplantae; phylum Streptophyta; class Magnoliopsida; order Rosales; family Rhamnaceae; genus Ochetophila; species Ochetophila trinervis. The sequence goes on from QANX01004884.1 coordinate 31,690, forward strand.
TGTATTTATCAGTATGTAACTATGAATAGATCATTAAAGCATATTTCGTTGAGACATATTGTTTGATGCTAATTTATGATTTTGAAACCTTTGTTTAGGAGATGGAAAGAAAATTGGACCTTGTCAAAGTAAAACTATTAGAAAATTGTTCCATGCTTCTGTTACTGTTTTGAAACTTCTACTAGACAGACCTCAATTTGTTTTTTTTCTTTTTTTTTTGGTGAATAACCTTGATTTGTTGGTGCCCTTTGAAAAATGAGAAACAAATTTTTGTAATGAAGGTATCTATGTTTTCAAACAACTCTCATAGTCTTATGTTTAGATGGTGATCAACATTCAATTTGCTTATTCATGATACATATATTGAAATCCATAAACAGAAATTTTGCAATTTCACCTTCAAACTTGCCCATTTATATTCATTATTATAGCCTGTTTTTTCTGTTGCAGGCCATGTGTAAATAATAAGCATCATCTCTAATATTGTCTCTGTCTCAAATATATCCCTTTTCCTTCAGGTACCCTCACGCGACTTCTTTACTTCCCAGTCTTGAGGCATCTACAATTTTTATTAAAGCTTTGCATGGAAATGTCATCAATAGATTTTAGTCCCCTATTATGTTAAACTCCCATTTTGTAGACTGATCAATGCTGAAAATCAGAGAATTGGAAATCAAAAATTGGATTCTATGGAGAAAAAAGCTGTGTTACTGCTATTGTACACTGTATTTTTGTGTAAAATTCGTTATGAAGGCCAAAGACGTAGGCCTCCATTCCAAGTATGCATATAAAGTATATAACTTCCAAATCAGTACTACTACCCAAAAAGTTCAAAGGTGTACATTTGCTGGAAAGTATGTGGAGCTTAGTTTTCAAAATTCTGACCATGGGGGGTTTTCTGTGTTGCTGAATTAGGTATTGAATGCCATTTTGTCATCTACAACATGTTACATTGTGATACAAAACAATTTAATTCATTGCTATAAATTTTTGACATTCTATAACTTTTTTATTTATTTATTTTTTTTATTTTTTTTTTATTTTTTTTTATTATTTTTTATTATTTTTTATCACAGGATCAGTTGAGAAAGAGATCTTTTCCTTTGCTAACTTTCAAATGTTTATTAGCTACAACACTAATCTTTTTTTTTTTTTTTTTTCCTTCCCAGCAAACAGGTCCAGCTTCAACCAGGAGTAGAGGAGGAAACTTTAGATTGAGCCCCCCCAACTTCAGGCTTCAGCAATAAGCTGTGACTTGGTCAGGGGGCTACTGTAGATTTGCAGAGTTAAGCAAGAAAACTTCTTGAAAATCATGTTGGAGAACTTGCTGAAATTTGAAGCAGATATATTTTGTTCATTGTGTAGTATTTTCATCATATTTTACCTTCCTTCTTAGGTCTGTGCATTGCGTGTGTACACAAATTGAATAATTTATGATCAGTTATAAGTTGAATATAATCAATGCTCTGAAAAGGATAATTATTCGAATGTATTTTCTTGAAAAAGTTTTAGTTTGGTGGTTTTTGAAACATAATTTATTGCTAATAAAGGGAATGTAAATCTTTGATTATTTTTTCTAATGTACTTTCACGTTGTACATAACCTCATATATATAATGCTTCCCATCCCCAACTCGTTTACCCAAAAAAAAAATAAAAGATAGGCTTTACGCTCATTAGACGCCATTTGAATGAATTACTCAACCCAAATAAATATCAGGAGGCTCCGGTTTAAAATTTTTCTCCAAGATAGGATGAAGAGGATCTATTGTATTCCTCATCATCAACATTGGATTGAAGAGGCTTGGATAGCCTTCATTCCTTTTACTGAACATAATGACGAGAGGGAACGCATACGAACAATTCCATGATTTATTTATTTATTTATTTTCTTTTTTTTGTGTTCTTTTCGTTAATAAATAAAAGTGAAAGTTCTCTCTTACTATTTTAACGCATTTGTACCTTGTTTAAAACAATAATACCATCAAATTTGTTTAGAAAATTTTATAAAACCAAGTGATGTATGATATCGTTTTTAAGGAGATAGTCTAATGATAAAAGCTATTGTTTCCTTAAACAATAAATTCAGTTTGAATTCTTTCATCCTCAATATAAGAAGAAAAAGAAAAAGTGACGTAATATTATTTATTCAAGTTTAGTCATTAAAGTAGTGTCACATAAATTAGTATTCTAAACTTATTTTAATAAACAAATCTGGATAAGCCTGCTATTACTCAATTTAGAATTTGATACACCTGTGCTATTTCTCAATTTAGAATTTGATAGGCCTGTGCATGCCAAATTCTACAATTCTAAATTTTGTGGAACTTACTGTCATGCATGGCATGGACATGTGGTCCGTCCGTGGACAGGAAGTTCCATCTGCAAGGACAGGAAGCTTGCTTGGGATTGATTTATGGCTTTATTCTCTCTATTGATGAAACAAAATAAGTATTGATTAGCATCCGCGAATTTTCTAATAAATATTATATTAATATTGGTGTTGTGACGATTTTTCAGATGTTATCTCTCCGTTTTTGAAGCTAGATCCGATTCTGCAAAATAAGAAAATCCAGTCAGAATAGCACCGGTGTGGTGGCTGGCGTTTCCTCTCCGATGCCAAAGTCAGCAGTCGAACTCATGGATGAATATATATGACTCAAAATAATATAAAAAGATGGGAAAAATGGTGAAGAAAAGAGGGGTGATTGGTTCTGTTTTTTGGTGTTGGTAGGGAAGATGAACAGAGACGTTTTTGGGGTTGAATAATGGTCAAAATTCCTGCACATGGGTCCCTCAATCTCCCAAAAATGGCTGTTGCCATGTAAAAAGGAGAAAAAAGGGATGGAGGTTGGTAGAGGAGAAGTCAGTGGCATCTGCCTAGGGTTTTGTGCTCTTCCAATCTGATCCCTTGATTTTTTTCCACTTTTCCTATTCATTCCACTTTTGATGGCTATGATTTAATGTTGAATGACACATTACCCTATTCATATTTGTTTTTGGGCTTAAAATGTTATCATTGCCTATCCTACCACATTGAAATTGAGTATTTATTATATTACCCTAATGATAAAGTATCAGGCAAGAGTGTTGGTAAAAATACCTACAATAATAGCCTCCAAATTGATACAATCCATGGATTGAATCAATTTAAAAAATAAAGAATACATGTGAGCGCAAATACTGAGGATTTGAAATTTGAATTTCAAAATTATATTTTTCTTGGTGTGGTTTTCGAGTGACGTGATGGGCATTACTTGCCCTCAGTTGGCTGCACGCCTCCATTTTTCTGCACTTGGACGCATGATTTTCCATTTTTTTTTCTTTCCTTGCGCCAACATGTGTCCACTTTCCTTGCTTCTTCCTTCCTTTTTTCACTTATTTCTTCTTTCTTACTTTTGTTCTGAAAACACATTTCCCTTAACCTCTCATTTTTCCTTGCCGACTAAAAGCTTAGTGACCTCACGATTCGTACCGCCTTCCTTTAGCCTTTCTTGCGACACCGGCTCGTTATTTTCATCTCTCGCTTCGTCTCCTGCTTCGACGTGGGTTCGTGGAATATATATATATATATACATATTCCCTTCTTTTTTTTATTTTTTTATTTTTTGGTGTGCATATATAAAATACGAGTTGATTCGGTGTGTACTTTGGTTAATATGTGCAGGTTGTTTGGGTTTCGACTCGAGGATTTTACTTTGTCCATTCTTCTCCTTGTCTTAAAGGTACAAAAAGTCCCCTTTGTCTTTTTTTTTTTGAAATGTGGGATGGTTACTACTGCTTTTTAGTGCTTTGTTGCTTTGGCTTCCAAGGTGTGTGATTGCATCGTTGTTTGGAATGTAGATATCCTAGGTTTGTTGTTCTGCTTTTTGATTCGAGGTATATGAGCTATGTATTTATTTGATTCGTTGTTCCACTTCAGAGATGTCTGGTTATGCTGCTTGTGAATGTGTTTTGTTTGAAAACGGTTTTGGGTGTAAGCAGAGGTCACGGCTCCGTGCCTAGGCTCGAGACCTGGGTGGAAGCTGCGGAATGGGAGTGAGGCTCGGCTTCGGGTGGAAGCCGAGGGGTTGAGCCGAGGTCCAGGACTTGGGCGGAAGTCACGAAACCGGGCTGAGGTTAGAGGACCTAGGCAGAAACTGCAAAACTGGGCTAAAGTTTGGGACCTAGGTGGAAACTGCAGAGCCGGGCTAAGGCTCGGGCCCGGACGGAAGTCGATGGACTGGGTCGAGGCCTAGGCGCGGAAGCCACGGGACTGGGCCAAGGTCCGAGACCTGGGCAAAAGTTACAAAACAGGGCTGAGGTCTAGGACCTGGGCAGAAACTGCAGAACCGGGTCGAGGTTTGAAAACTGGGTGGAAGTCACAGAACCGGGCTAAGGCCCGGGCCCAGGAGGAAGCCGAAGGACTATGCCGAGGCCTAGGCGTGGAAGCCACGGGACTGGGCCGAGGTCTGGGACCTGGGCGAAAGCTGCAAAACCGGGCCGAGGTTTGAGAAGTTGGGTAGAACTTGAGGACTTAGGTAGAATTAGTGTGTCTGTACCAGTGGATTTCAGAGGGTCGGAATGTAGGATTAGGCTTGTTTCGCGTCCTTTAGCATTCCACATCCACTCATGGGGATGACCAACCTAATAGCGAGTTCTTTCTACGTTTCAGATGTCTGACCCCTCCCAGAGCGGTAGTGGCACTTTGGGTCTTCTTCCCTCTAGCCAGCCATTAAGTTATCAGACTGTCCTTTACCCTGAGCCCAGGCCTTTTAAGCATGGAGTTTTCAACGAGCCGCTCTACTCCAAATGGAGAGCTCACAACCTCCTCGATGTAGTGGAGGTATCAGATGCATCGGATTTGGAGGCTACAAGCACTTCGGGGGCTGAGGAGTCTGAGACTTATTCCCTAGCTCTGCTTCCTGATGTCAAACCTTCTCAGGAGAGAGAGATGAGGAGGGTGGCAGCTCCATAGGGGTTTGGAGCTTCGATTCAGTCAGGTCCAACCTCTCTCAGGCTGACTTGGACCAACTGAAGGTGGATTACTCGATCCCCAACCAGGTTTCCCTTTGGGTTCCTGATGAAAGTGAACTGCCCAGCTCACCTCCCGTTGGTAAAGGATGCTCTGAACCAGTGGTTCTTTAGATGCGGGTTGAGGCTCCCACTAGCGCCCTTCGTTCACCACCTACTGCATGCTGTTCGGTTGAGCCCTCTACAACTTAACCTCAACGCGTGGAAAGAAATTTATTGTTGCTTCGTGCTATAGAGATAGCACTTTGGCGTCGACCCCAGCCTTTCTGAGAACCAAGCATGCTTCGAGATTAGATCGGCAGCTAAGAAGGTCGGCTCTTATTATTATTACCCTCGCCATAAAAAGTTTTTACTGAAGCCCCATGAGGTCTTAAACTGGCAGAGGGAGTGGTTTTTTGCAGGGGGAGACTGGGAGGGCGTCGGTTCTGGAGTTGGGGTTGAGCCTTCGGTTCCTCGGGGGTTTTATGGGTACAACCACTAGTGATGCCCATTTATTCCGCCTCTGGATGTGTCCAGCAGCTCTAGGGTCTCCCATATCTTCAGTCTCGACATGAGCATAAAGGACTCAATGTTACTCTTAGAGGAGGCCAGGCTAGCTGGTGGTTGTGACTGGCTGCTTCTTTTGTACTGTCTACTTTAGTTGTCTCTTTGATGCCTGATAGTATACATATATTTTTCTATGCAGGAATGTCGTCGTCAGGTGGATTCAAAAGGAACTTTCCAGGTCGCCTCGATAGGAGCCAGGTCACCAAGTTGGCCAAGACCAGCCACAGGTCATCTGCTCGGTCCCCTGCTGCTGCTGACACTTCTCCCTTTCCTCCTCTTTTTCCCAAGGCTGCTTCCTCCAAGGATCCCAAAGGGGGTGCTAGCTCTCTTCATCCGCGGTCGGGCAAAGAGTCGACGCCCGCATCAAGGGCTAGTGCTCGCTCCTCTAGAGGAAATTATTCACATTCAGAAGCGAGCATGGGTGAAAAGCACAAGTCACCCGGTTACGTGGGTGACTTCATGAGCTTTTTATCGAGGGATGTTCTTCTTGGGGAGGATAGGCGGCTCTCTAGACTTTCTGAATCTTCAATCCCTACTGAGGTTTCTCGCCAGGTCGCCTTGATGAGGACTCCCATAGCTATGTTATTGGTTATTAACTTTTCTTGTCATTTACTTGTATGTTGTCTACTTGTCGTGCAAGCAGCTTTTATGGCCTTCAAGCTTCGAGAGTAGGTCACCCGCCATAAGGAGAAAGCTGCAGCTGCCAATGTCGGCTTGAAGGAAGCCTTGAAAGAGCTGGAGGATGCCAAGAAATGTGTGGCAGACTTCGAGCTTATGAAGACAAAAAAGGAGCTGGAGATTAAACAGAAGAAAAATGACTTTAAGCTGAAGAAGATAGAGCTGAAGCTTAGTGAAGCAGAGCTGAGGAAGAAAGACCAGCTCCTGATTGCCTCCACTGCCTAGCTCAAAGAATATGTTAAGGAATCGGAGGGGTTAAAGGTCGAGCATGCTAAAGAATCTAAGGGGCTAAGGGCCGAGCTTGAGGAGATGAAGAAGACTGTCTAGCTGAAATATGATGAGATCTCGAGGTTGTTCGACGAGGCCGACATTCATTTTGATGCAGGGGCTGATTCTACCCTGGAGGTGATCAAGTCGAGATTTCCGTATCTTGACTATAGCCTGCCGAATCAACCTCTGGACTAGGCTCAAGCCCCTGATGCTTCTAGCTCTGAGATGCCCGCTTCGGACTTCCTAGTTCCTCCTCCTGAGCCAGCTTCCTCGGTTTCAGCTCCAAGCTCTCCTCTCGCAGCTTCCCCGGTTACTCGCTTAAGTTCTCCTCATGCAACTTCTTCGGTTCCAGGCACGAGCTCGCCTCCCGCAAGACTTTGACCATGAACTTTTGTCTTGCTTTGCTATTTATTTATTTATTTTGGCATGTTAAGGCATGTTTGCTTTGTAATTGAACACTCAATACTGTAGTGACCAATGTTATTAATGAACATATTCAAATTAACTTTTTATTGTTACAATATGTTGCATGATTGAATGTTTTATCAATCTCTTTTATCTTTAGCTCGCAAACTTTGGAAAATTTGTAAAACTTGTAAAACTTCTAGATCAGCTCAGGGTGCCTTAGGTACCTCATAGCCCCTTACTCTTTCTTGTTTCTTGCTAGAGAAACTTGGAAGAGCTGTTATGCGCGGGGTGATACTCGTTTGTTTAGCTTAGGTGAGGGGGCATTCATCCCATTGTTAGATGTGAACCTGGATCTAGGAGCGCCCAGCCCCTAGGGTGTTCAACTTCTAGTCGAATCCTGGGTTTAGCTGAGAGGGCGTTCAGCTCATGGTCGAATCCAAGCCCAGCTCGGGGAGCCTTCAGCTTCTGTGGGACCCAACCCCTTGGTTGAATTTGAGGACGCTCTCTTGGTTGAATCCGAGCATAGCTCGGGGAGCCTTCAGCTTCTAGAGGAGCTAGCCCCCTGGTTGAATATGAGGCTAGCTCAGAGAGCGTCCAGCTCTTAGTCGAATCCAAGCCCAGCTCGGGAAGCCTTCAACTTCTGGAGGACCCGGCCCCCTGGTCAAATTTGAGGCAAGCTCAGAGAGCGTCTAGCTCCTTGTTGAATTCGAGCCTAGCTCAGGGAGCCTTCAGCTTCTGGGGGACCCAGCCCCCTAGTTGAATCTGAGACTAGCTCAGAAAGCATCCAGCTCCTGGTCGAATCCGAGCCCAGCTCAGGGAGCTTTCAGCTTCTGGGGGACCTAGCCCCGATTAAACTTTAGCCTAACTTTTCGTAAGTAAATATTTGCACTCGTTTCTTGTAAAAAAGAAATTTCATTTCATTGACAATACCATTGTGCATACAAATCAAAGGAAATTTTTACATAAACTATTGAAAATAAATCTTCAAGTGTTTTGTGTTTCAAGGGTGAGCGAGCATCTTCCTATCTGCTCCCTCCAACTGGTATGTCCCTGGTCGGACCACTTTCTTCACTTGGTATGGGCTTTCCCAACTTGGTCCCATCACTCCAGCTCTATGTTCTTTGGTATTCAATGTGACCTTCCTCAAAACTAGGTCAACGGGACGAAAAGTCCTTTGTTTGACCCTTGAATTGTAATACCTAGCTGATTGTTATTGATAGGCGGCTGCACGCATCTGGGCCATATCTTTTTTTTCCTCTATCAGATCTAGGCTAAGCCGCATTTATTCTTCGTTATCCTCTGCTTGGAAATGCTCAGCTTGGAAGTTGGGCATCCCTATTCCTACCGGAATGACAGCCTCAGCTCCAAAGGCTAAAGAGAAAGGTGTCTCCCCCGTTCCAGTTCTTGGGGTCGTCCGTTAAGCCTAGAGGATTTCAGGGAGCTTTTTAGCCCAAGCCCCATTATGTTTGTCTAACCTAGTCTTCAAATTATGCTTGATGATCTTGTTTGTGGCCTCAACTTGGTCATTAGCTTGGGGGTGAAATGGTGAAGAGAACGTTGCCTTGATTCCCAAACTCGAGCACATATCTCTATAGCTTTTGTTGTCAAATTGTCTATGATGATAGTAAAGGTACCCCGTAATGACGAATAATTGATTTCCAAATGAAACTTAAGGTTTTAGCTTCGGTGATTGTTGACAGGGGTTCAGCCTCTATCCACTTGGTACAATAGTCGATAGCCACTATCGCAAATTTCCCTTGGCCTCGTCTTGTCGGAAGTGGACCGATGAGGTCAACTCCCCACTGAGAAAATGGCTATGGGCTCATGACGGAGGTGAGTTTCTATGGTGGTTTTCTCTGCACGCTTGCAAATCTTTGGCAGGGGTCACATCTTCTCACAAACTTCCTCGCATCTCCCTGCATGGTTGGCCAGTAATAGCCCTGACGAGCTATTTTGTGTGCCAACAACCGCCTTCTTGCATGATTCCCATAAATTCCCTCATGGACCTCCCTTAAGACGTAGTCCGCTTCCTCTTCTCCTAGGCATCACATATAGGGCAATGAGAAGCCTCTCTTGTACCAAACTCCATTGATAAGTGTGTAGTGCGGCACCTTGTACTTCAACCTTCTGGCCTTTAGCCTATCTTCAAGTAGGGTACCTTCTGCCAGAAATTTGACGATGGGGTCTTTCTAGTCTGGCCTCTCCTCGATTGGGTTCACTTTCTGCTTCTTTTTGAAATACTAGGATGTCTCAATGTCTCTACAGGTATCGTGCGCACAAGCTTCAAAACGGTTGTTGAGGCTAGCTTAGTAAGCAAGTTGGCATTTGAAATTTCAGCCCTTGGTATTTGGGTAATGTGGTACTCCTCGAGCTCCTTCAACATCTCCCTGACCAGCTTCAGGTAGCTGACCATGCTTACCCTTTTGGCTTGATACTCTGAATTGACATACTTCACCACCAATTGTGAGTCATTGTAGATATGCAACCTCTGGGCTTTCATCAATCTCGCCATCTTAAGTCTCACAATTAGCGCCTCGTACTCTGCTTCATTATTTGTCGCTTTAAACCCAAGTCTAAGTGCGTACTCCAATTTAACATGATCAGGTGTTGGTGTGGTTAAGATGAATCCTGCTCATCTCCTTTGCTTGTTGGACGATCCATTTGCATGCAAAGTCCAGCATGAGGTCGGTTGAGCAATAGTCTCCTCACTGCTAATATATGGGGTGATGACCTCTTTTTCCTCTAAGGCAGTGAACTCGGTAATAAAATAAGCTACTGCCTGAGCTTTTATTGCTGTGCGGGATTTATATAATATCTCGTATTGTCCCAGCTCAATGGACCACTTGATTAGCCTTCCAGACGACTCTAGCTTCTGGCATACTTGCCTTAGAGGGTAGCTAGTGGGCACGATGGTTAAGTGTGCTTGGAAGTAAGGTTTCAGTTTCCTCGAAGACATGACTAGTGCTAGAGCCAACTTTTCAATGCTAGGGTACCTCGTTTCTGCTTGTACCATAGTCTTGCTGACATAGTAAACTGGGAGCTAGGCCGTCCCTTTCTTACGTATCAGGATTGCACTCACTGCTGTTTCTAATACAGCAAGATATAAGAGCAATGTTTCTCCGGAAATGGGCTTAGATATTAGAGGTGTTGTGCTCAGGTACTTTTTGAGCTGGGTGAAGGCCTCCTCACATTCCTCGGTCTAGATGAAATCCTTAGCACCTCTTAGGATTTTGAATAACGGCAATCATTTGTCAATTGCTCTTGAAACAAATCGGTTAAGGGCTGCTACCTTCCCTGTGAGCTTGTGGACTTCCTTCACCATCCTGGGAGAGGTCATCTCAATGATTGCTTTGATTTTGTCAGGGTTAGCCTCGATGCCTCGTTGGTTCACCATGAAGCCCAATAACTTCCCTGAAGACACTCTGAAGACACATTTCGCGGGGTTAAGCATCATTTTGTGTCTCTTCAAGACGTCGAACATCTCGCCTAGGTGATCCAGATGCTTTGCTGCCTTGACGATTTTCACTAACATGTCATTCACATACACCTCCATCGTCCTACCAATCTGGTCAACGAACATCTTGTTTACCAACCTTTGGTAAGTGGCTTCAGCTTTCTTGAGTCTGAAAGGCATCACTTTATAGCAATAGAGCCCAAGGTTGGTGATAAAAGTGGTTTTCTCCTGATCATCGGGATGCATTCCGATTTGGTTGTATCCTGAGAAGCATCACAAAAGTTGTACAACTCACTTTCCGCCATTGAGTCTACCAACTGGTCAATCTTTGGCAATGGTAAGCTATTTTTAGGGCATGCTTTATTCAGGTCCGTGAAGTCCATGCATACTCGCCACTCTCCACTGCTCTTATTTACGAGTACCATGTTTGCCAACTAGGTGGGATATATTACCTCCTTGATGAGTCCTGCCTTCAAAAGTTTCTCCACCTCCTTTTTGGTTGCTTCATATCTCTCAGGATTGAAGGTTCTTTTCTTTTGCTTGATCGGTCTGAAGGTAGGATCCACATTTAACTTATGCACCATCATTTCCAGGGAAATTCCAGGCATGTCCTTGTGTGACAGCTTGAAAATATCAGAGTTGTCTTTTAGGAACTTCACAAGCACTTCATTCAGCTCTGAAGAGAGAATCATACCGATTCTTGTGGTTTTTGTCGGGTCCTTTGGGTCAAGTTGGACGCTTGAAGCTCCACCACCGGTTATCCTCAAAACATCTCTTGCCTTCCGTCATCCACCTCTCTTTCTAGGAGCTCCACGCCGGCAGTTTCAACTTCCATCATCAATAGGTCCTCGCTTATTGCCTCCGCACCGAGTCTAGGAGCTCTGGGAAAGTGTTATCTCTGTTCACCTAGAGTGGTGCTAGTGAAGCAATTTTTTTGAGAAGTGGCTCGGAGGATATTTTTTGCCTCGACGATATCTTCCGTGATGTTAGGTTCCGTGTTGGCCCAAAGCATTTATGCTCAAAGGTCAATGTTGGATCAGAGCATTTCTGCTTGGAGGATATGGTTTGAACTAAGTGATTAAGCTTTTGGTGTCGCGGCTTAGGGCATTTTTGCTCGGAGTTTAAGATGGACAATGTCTCTGAATGTGCATCTTTGCTACTAAGAGCCATGACATAACATTGCCTAGATTCAAACTGGTATTCTCGCATTGTGCCGACACCTCCTCCCTCCGTTGGGAATTTGATCATCAGGTGGCAGGTCGATGTAGCCGCTCTCAAGGCATTAAGAGTCGGTCTTCCCAGAATGGCTTTATAGGCGGACAGTGACTTTATCACTAGGAAATTCACTAGGACAGTAGACCGACTCTTAATGTGTCTTCTCACCTCGAAGGAGTTGGAGCACAGGGCCTTGTGGCTTTTGTTAAGAATTCCTTCAGCTGCCCCTATGGATTAAAGCTTCAATCTCATCCTTTAACTCCAAGCATTCCTCGTGGTGTGTCCATAGTCTTTGTGATATATGCAAAACTTCCTATTGTCCCTGAATTTAAAGGGTGTCCGCATTTGGAAAGGTTTTTTTCAGTAGGTTGTTCCCCTCAATCTGCATTAATACTTCTGAGCGAGTCACGTTGAGGGGAGTGAATCTTTCAAACTTGCTTTTGGGTGGTTGGGGCCCCTGGTTCATTTCTTTGTAATTTCTCTTATTATTCTGGGGGAGTGTTTCTCTGACTCCTCCTGAAGTCAGACCTTCTGCCACCTCCTCCTCGGTTCAGGTTCCTCCTAGATTGAATAATATGTTCTGCCGAGATATGTTTATGGTCTTCTACCAGCATTTTGGAGAATGTTCGGGGTGGATTCTTAGCTATCGTTCTTATAAAGTCCTTGTTGCGCACCCCATCATGCATAGCTTGCATGGCGCGATCATCAGTACAACCCTCTATTTGCATCATCATGTCCGCAAATCTCTGGACATATGATTTCAAAGACTCGCCTTCTCCTTGCACTACGGATGACAAGTGAGAAGGCGGCTTTTTTACTGGCCTAGCCCCTATGAACTGCGCCATGAAGGTGTTCTCCAACTAGTTAAAAGAATTAATTGAACCAGGGCTTAGGTTGGTGAACCAGGTCCGTGCCACTCCTCCGAGGGTCAAAGGGAAAGCCCGGCACTTGATGGCGATCTCGGCCGCTTCAAATTTCATCCAAACTTTATAAGCTCCTAGGTGCTCTGCTGGGTCAATCCTGCCTTCATATATTCCCACATTTGGTATTTTGAAGTCCTTCGGGAGTTCAGCTCGACGTATTTCCACTCCGAAGGGCAAAGTAACCTATCTTGGCTCCAGAGCGTATGCATAGAGTTGCAGGTGTGAGACCTGACATACCCCGGGCGCTTGATATTGTTGTTGGCTGCGGATCTTCATGTCCGCCTCATCTTCTAGCTTCCTTTTTTCTGCTTCAGTTCTCTGTCTCTCATCAGCTTCTGACCTCCTTATTTCAACTTCCAGTTTTTGCCTCTCTTCTGCCTCGATTCTCTGTTTCTCTTTAACTCGGATCCTTCATCTCTCCTCCGCTCGGACGAGCACTCTCTCTTCCTCCAACTCGTCACCTCGGGACTTCGCGCGCTCATGTTCTTCTCGCGCTCACCTCCTACCATTGAGAGAAGCTCTAAGATTGCTAAGGTCTAGGCTGTCGTTAGGTGAAGAGAAATGGTCGCTCACTGACCTCATCCGAGAGCTGCCCGGCTCATCTCTTGGCTACCGGCGCACCGAGGATGGGTAGTTTTGTGCAGGGTCCCTCCTGGCCTCGTTCAGAAGTGGCCTTGGGTAAGCTCTTGATGGTCCAGACTTTCTTTGGGTGTGTCGGTGTAGGTTCCTGATATGAATTTCTAGCTCCTCTTTGGTACTCCCCCATCTCCACGAGTTTGAGAGTTAGCACGGGTTCGTGGAGAGTCTACTGGAGCTGGACTCCTCATGGTTTGTGAAACGAGCTCATGGTTGGTCTATTGGCGTTGCTCGAGCAAGCTAATGAGCTGTTCCATTCGATTCTCCAGGTCAAATATTCTAGCTCACTCTTAGCACGGAGCTACCCGCCTCTCACTTTGCCTCCGAGCTGGCGGCAGCGGCTGTGAAGGTAGTACGGTTGGTTCAGCTGCCGGGGTTGCGATTCCTTGGTCTAGAGCAGAGCTAGTTCCCATAGGCCACTTGTCCCTAGCTCCTCTACTAGATGGTTAAGCTCTGTCCAGTGTGCCCTGTTGCTCTAAATGGATGTCTGGTATATTTTTTAGGTTCCGCTTCAGCTCGGTTCGGGTGCAAGGTGTTGGTTCGGCTCGGTTCAACTCAGTTCAGGTCTCTCTAAAGCTGGAAATGGGCAGCTTTCTTAATTCCTGCGATATTGTTCGGTAGTATTTTATGGGTCAGGTTTAGGTCCAGGTTCAGGTGTTGGGGTGATTCATCCAGGAACCGAATTTCGGCTCCCGCTACCTGTCCAGGTGCTAAGCTGAATTTTTTTTTTCTTTTCTTTTAAGCCAAACAACACCAGTAATGGACCAAAACAAGGCAAACTAGCAAACTGAAAGCCAAATAAAAACCCACAAATCTCAAGCACAAACCACAAGCAAAAACAAACACAAGAACCAACTTCTCTCACAAACTTACTTAACCCGAAGTGAAACTCTTGCACACAAGAAATAAAAATAAGGAAAACGCAACCGGTTTGTCAAAAACAAACGGAAATAATCTCAGAAACGAAAAATAACCACAAACATGAAAGAAAAAAGGGAAAATTGTTCCCACATACGGCGCCAAGATGTTGTGGCGATTTTTCAGGTGTTATCTCTCCGTTCTTGAAGCTAGATCCGGTTATGCAAAATAGAAAAATCCGGTTAGAGGGGCGACGGTGTGGTGGTCAGCGTTCCCCCTCCAATTCCAAAGTTAGCAGTCGAACTCATGGATGAATGTATGTGACTCAAAATAATATAAAAGAGGAGGAAAAAATGGTGGAGAAAATGGGGGTGACTGGTTTGGTTTTTTGGTGTTGGTAAGGAAAATGAACAGTGACGTTTTTGGGGTTGAATAATGGTCAAAATTCCTTCACATGGGTCTCTCAATCCCCCAAAAATGGTTGCTGCAGTGTAAAAAGGAGAAGAAAGGGATGGAGGTTGGTAAAGGAGAAATCAGTGGCGGCTGCCTAGGGTTTTGTGCTCTCCCAATATGATCTCTTGATTTTTCCCCACTTTTCCTATTTATTCTATTTTTTATGGCTAGGATTTAATGTTGAAAAACTCCCTTATAGATGAATGACACATGATTCTATTCATATTTGTTTTTGGGCTTAAAATGTTATCATTGCTTGGCCCACCAGACAGATATTGAGTATTTATTATATTACCCTCATGATAAAGTATTATGTCCAGAGTATTGGTAAAAATACCTACAATAATTGGTAAATGAAGAAACTTGGCCAAAACAAAAGAAGCGGTTGCATATAGATTTGTATAATAAGAGAATAAAATTTGGATTCAAATCTTATTATTATTATTATTATTATTATTATTATTATTATTATTATTATTATTATTATTATTTTAGATTGCTTATTGAATATTTCATCAATAATTATAATTTTTTATTCAATTCGCATGTGAATTTTATTCACAATAATAATGCATTTCAAATATATTATTTCATAACAACTACCCAAGTCAAGTAAGTCTAGAGCTACCAGTCTCACTTTTTTACTTGACATCTTCTGCACATTGCATCCAAACATTCTTCCTTCAACATTCTTTCTTTCAAATCCATGCATCCAAACACAACCTAAGTTAACAAGGCTTAAACAACCAAAACTGCCAGACAAAAAATGTTAAATTAATACACTTCCATGCATGCCTCAATCATGGAAATTCACTTGTAAGCAGGATAAATACTGGATTTATAATGTGGTTCTGAAAACGGCCAATATATACACTTGCTAGAATCTTCAAACATCACGAGAGCCTTGCAGGCATTCATCATGTTCTATCTGCATTGTAAATCTTATTAACACAATGTATGCCTATAATGTGTCATGTTCCGCTAAAAAAACAAAAAAAGGAAAAGTAAAAGTAAAAATAAAAATAAATAGAAACATGGCATGCCTTGTCATAAAAAAAAAAAAAAAGGAAATAATAAATTACATGATAGTTGTTTGTTGAAACTCGCGGATTCAGAATGTGACATGATCATCCTCTCCCTTGAGAAAAATACTGATTTGTTCGAGTGCCTAACAAAATGAAAAAGCGAGCTGGTTAAGCAATAATAAGAAGGCATAGCACAATCCATCTGAGTTTTGAAAAATGATTAACAAACAATCATTTACTAGCTTTTTGGTTTTAGCATTGGTCAACAGATTTGTGTTCCATTAGCTAAGTATATCAATGCTTGAATAGCAAGAGAGAGAGACCTCAATTGCAATAGCTGTAGGCGTAAGATCGGATACATCTCTTTGGCCTAATTTGGCTGCAATATCTGCACAGTAGAAATACTAACCTTCAGTGCCATAAAAAGAAGCATACAAGTAAACAAAAATACTCATCATAATGCTGTTCGCTAACTTTGTCTAAGATGCATGGAACAAAATCTCATCAAGAAATTCAAGAAAAAAATAATACTGCAGAACACAGCACTTAGAATCCCTTACCACATATATTAGATATAAATGACTTCTACAATTTTTCTTTCTTTCTTTTCATTTTCAATTAACTAGTAAACGGTAATCATAAAAAGAAGAGGAAAAATCTGGTCACATACTCTCCAAGGAAACCCTCGCATTTGCATTGGCATATGATCCACTCCTCTCTTCAAAAAGCATAGACAAACGGTTGTAAGACTGCAGGGAAATTTCAAACGATAAGACATCTCGGTGAAGAAAAACCCACTTCAAGCGACCATATAGCATCTACTCCTTTGTACATGCATCCCCAGACTCATGATGTAAAAGAGGGCGAGAACCAGCTCCAACTGCTGCAATTCTTTCAGACACTAATACCCTTCTGCATATACCACCTGATAAACCAAATAACAAAATGCATCCACACAGCTGAGTAAATAGAACTCGAGCATTATACTTTTTTGGCGGTTATCTCCTAGGATTCAACTATTTTTTCTCTAGATGGTAGCATTTCAAAACCCAAAAACTGACAAACAAAACAATATTTTGAACCCTTTTTTATTTTGGTTGAATATATTAGAACTTTTTTTATTTGTACACAAACTTGCTAATTCTTCACTTGTCTTTGCTAATTATATCGGAGTTACGAAGAAGATGAAGATAAATCATGAAAAAGAAGAAGAAGAAGAAGTTAATATAAGAATAGTATAGATATTTCTTGTAAAAAAGAATGGATTTCTAACTGCTAAATTAGGCCCATCAATCTGGATGCCAAAAATGAAAGCTTAGGCCGAAAGTCATATATTCGGGCTTAACTGTTTTTCAACCCAAACCTATAACAAATAACTGCCAACCCACTGTCTCGCGCGTGCCAGCAGCTTCCGATTCCCAACAACCTCACACATTTCTCCCGAGAGCTGGCTTTGAGGGGGGACCCGCCGATGACGAACCAATCTTAAATATATGTCTGACATTTACATCTATAAGCTAAGCCAGAGCATTATGAAGAATCAATCTTTATCACTAAATGGAAAAGTTACAAACATTCTACCATCATTATAGTTCTAATTTAACATACTTAAACATAAACAGTCACTTTATCACTTATAATTTAGCAATTTAGGTCGAAAATTGTAAGCTTGAGTCATTTTTGCCGCCAAATTCACCCTTCGGTGCAGAATTCAGCGAGCACTCAAATACAGTACCAACCCCAATTTGTGAACCAGTGATCCCAAAAAAAAAGAAAAATAAATAAAATAAAATTGTGAACCAGAGCAGAAGCCACGTGGCAGCTTGAAAAAGATATTGAACAAAAGAATTACCAACCCTCTCTCTCTCTGTCTCTCGCACACCACACCAAGCGTCGCAATGTCAACCACCGCACCGTCACCGCCACCGCCACCGCCACAACCGGAGTTGCTAATCCCGTCCCTGCCAGACGACGTTGCTTTGAACTGCCTGGCTCGGATCCCCCGTTGGCACCATACGAGGCTCTCCGTCGTGTCGAAGCCAATCCGGTCTCTCCTCTCTTCGCCTCTCTACTTTGCTACTCGCTCTCTCATCCACTGTACTCAAAACCTTCTCTACCTCGCTCTCCGGTCGCCGCACCACCGCAACTCCTCCACCTGGTTCACACTCTATCAAAACCCCAATTCCGCCCCCATCGTTAGCAGCCCCAGCAGTTTTCTAGTCCCGGTCCCACCCATTCCCGAACCTTTAATTGGGTCCGCCTACGCCGTCCTCGGCTCCAAGATCTACGTCATCGGCGGCTCCTTCAACGACGTCCCATCTTCCCACGTGTGGGTCCTTGACTGCCGCTTCCACACGTGGGAGCTCGGCCCCAGCATGCGCGTGGGGCGCGAGTTCGCCGCCGCCGGGGTCATCGACGGAAAGATTTACGTGGTGGGTGGGTGCGTGGTGGACTCTTGGGCCAGAGCGACCCACTGGGCCGAAATGTTCGACCCGGTCGCCGGGCGGTGGGAGGCCGTGCCTAGCCCGGTGGAGGTCCGAGAGAAGTGGATGCATGCTAGCGCGGTGGTGGGTGGAAGAATCTACGCCATGTCGGACCGCGGCGGGGTGGTTTACGACCCGAGAGAGAAGGTTTGGGAAGGCGTGGGGAGCGAGATGGACTTGGGGTGGAGAGGGAGGGCTTGCGTGGTGGATGGGGTGCTGTATTGCTATGATTACTTGGGGAAGATTAGAGGGTTTGATGTGGTGAAGGGTGTGTGGAAGGAGCTCAAGGGTGTTGATAAAGGGTTGCCCAAGTTCTTGTGTGGAGCCACCATGGCTAATGTGGGAGGGAGGTTAGTCGTGGTGTGGGAAGGAAAGGGCAGTGGAAATGGAAATGAGAATGGGAATGTGAAAAAAGAAAAGGAAATGGAGATTTGGTGTGCTGAAATTGAGGTGAAGGAGATGGAAGGTGGGGAATTATGGGGGGAAATTCATTGGTCCGAGAAGGTTCTTTTGGTTCCCAATGGATCTTCCATTGTCCATTGCGCGGCGGTTTCTTTGTGACGCATGAAGGAAAGCCAAAGGGTATGGAAGTTCCTCATAATTGCATTGTTTAAATATTCAAATATCTTTGGTCTGTATTAATGGTTGCTTGGTAGTCTATATAATGCCATGATTTTGAATTTTGATGATGTGTTGTCTAAAATGAGCTTTTGGGACTTGGGGAGTTTGGAAGTATATCTTTGCTGTGTGGGTCACTTTGGCTTTGAAAAATTGACTTTTATAAAACCTTGAAAGAATGAGGAGTTCCTTTTTAATGAAAAAAAATAAAATTGTTTGACTTTGTAAACCTTGATTATGTTTGTAGATTCAAGCAATTACATGTTTGCTTATATGCTTGATCATTCAAAAATTTCTAATCAAATGTATACGAGATATATCTCTGTGGTGTATTTATCAGTATGTAACTATGAATAGATCATTAAAGCATATTTCGTTGAGACATATTGTTAGGTGCAAATTTATGATTCAGAAACCTTTTTTTTAGGAGATGGAAAGAAAATGATGGGTGTCAAGCAACTGTTTGGACCTTGTCAAAGTAAAACTATTAGAAAATTGTTCCATGCTTCTGTTGCTGTTTTGAAACTTCTACTAGACAGACCTCAATTTGTTTTTTTTCTTTTTTTTTTTGGTGAATAACCTTGATTTGTTGGTGCACTATGAAAAATGAGAAACAAATTTTTGTAATCCGTAGACAGAAATTTTGCAATTTCACCTTCAAACTTGCCAATGTATGTTCATTTTTGTGGCCTGTTTTCTCTGTTGCAGGCCATGTGTAAATAATAAGCATCATCGCTAATATATGTTTGCCTCAAATATATCCCTTTCCCTTCTGGTACCCTCATTTGACTTCTTTACTCCCAGTCTTAAGGCATCTACTATTTTTTATTAAAGCTTTGCATGGAAATGTCATCAATAGATCTTAGTCCCCCATTATGTTAAACTCCCATTTTGTAGACTGATCAAAGCTGAAAATCAGAGAATTGGAAATCAAAAATTGGATTCTATGGAGAAAAAAGCTGTGTTACTGCTATTGTACACTGTATTTTTGTGTAAAATTTGTTATGAAGGCCAAAGACGTAGGCCTCCATTCCAAGTATGCATATATAGTATACAACTTTCAAATCAGTACTACTACCCAAAAAAGTTCAAAGGTGTACATTTGCTGGAACTTGTGTGGAGCTTAGTTTTCAAAATTCTGACCATGGGGGGTTTTCTGTGTTGCTGAATTAGGTATTGAATGCCATTAATCAACCGCATAAATTATTTGTCATCTACAACATATTACAATGTGATACAAAACAATTTAATTCATTGCTATAAACTTTTGACATTCAATAACTTACTGCTCTTGTAGTTTCTCTGGATTTTTTTTTTTTAATCACAGGATTAGTTGAGAAAGAGATATTTTCCTTGGCATAACTTTCAAATGTTTATTAGCTACAACACTTATCTTTATTTTTATTTTATTTTTTTTCCTTCCCCGCAAACAGGATCCAGTTTCAACCAGGAGTGGAGGAAACTTTAGATTGAGCCCCACCAACTTCAGGCTTCAGCGTTAAGCTGTGACTTGGTCAGGGGGCTACTGTAGATTTGCAGAGTCCAGCAAGAAAACTTCTTGAAAATCATGTTGGAGAACATGCTGAAATTTGAAGCAGATATATTTTGTTCATTGTGTAGTATTTTCATCATATTATATCTTCCTTCCTAGGTCTGTGCATTGCGCGAGTACACAAATTGAATAATTTATGATCAGTTATAAGTTGAATGAAGTTATAATCAATGTTCTGAAAAGGATAATTATTCGAATGTATTTTCTTGAAAAAGTTTTAGTTGGGTGGTTTTTGAAACATAATTTATTGCTAATAAATGGAATGTAAATCTTTGATTATTTATTCTAATGTACTGGAATGTATATCTTTGATTATTTATTTTAATGCACTTTCACTTTGTACACAACCTCATGTGTACAATGCTTCCCATCCCCTACTCTTTTACCCACCCTATTTGAATGAATTACTTAACCCAGCTAAATATCAGGAGGCTCGATGAAGAGGAGCTATTGGATTCCCCCATCAACATTGGAATGAAGAGTCATTCCTTTTACTGAACATAATGACGAGAGGGAACGAATACTAACAATTCCATAATTTTTTTTTGTTGTTCTTTTCATTAATAAATAAAAAGTGAAAGTTATCTCTTACTATGTTAACACATTTGTACCTTGTTATTAAAAACAATAATACCATAAGAAAATTTGATACACCTGTGCTATTACTCAATTTAGAATTTGATACACCTGTGCTGATGCCAAATTCTACAATTCTAAATTTTGTTGCACAGAGTCATGCATGGCATGGACATGTAGTCCGTCCGTGGACATGAAGTTCCAACTGCAAGGACAGGAAGCTTGCTTCGATTGATTTATGGCTTTATTCTCTCTTTTGATGAAACAAAATAAGTATTGATTAGCATCGGCGAATTTTCTAATAAATATTATAGTAATGTTGGTAAATAAAGGAACTTGCCCAAAACAAAAGAAGCTGTTGCATATAGATCTGTGTAATAAAAGAATAAAATTTGGATTCAAATCTTTTTTATTATTATTAATAGATAGCTTATTGAATCTTTCATCAATAACTTTAAATTTTGATTAAATCTACATGTGAATTATATATTCACAATAATAATGTATTTCAAATATATTATTTCATAACAACTCCCCAAGTCAAATACGTTTAGAGCTACCAGTCTGACTTTTTTACTTTAACATCTTCTGAACATTGTACGCATGCCAAGATCAACATTCTTTCTTTCAAATCCATGCATCCAAACACAACCTAAGTTAATAAGGCTTAAACAACCAAAACTGCCAGACAAAAAAAGGTTAAATTAATACACTTTCCATACATGCCTCAATCATGGAAATTCACTTGTAAGCAGGATAAATACTGGATTTATAATGTGGTACTGAAACGGCCAATATATACACATGCTAGAATCTTCAAACATCACGGGAGCCTTGCAGCCATTCATCATGTTCTATCTGCATTGTAAATCTTATTAACACAATGTATGCCTATAATGTGCCATGTTCCGCTACAAAGACAAAAAAAGGAAAAATAAAAATAGAAACATGGCATGCGTTGTCATAAAAAATAAAGGAAATAATAAATTACAAGATAGTTGTTTGTTGAAACTCGCAGATTCAGAATGTAACATGGCCATCCTCTCCCTTGAGAAAGATACTGATTTGTTCGAGTGCCTAAGAAAATGAAAAAGCGAGCTGGTTAAGCAATGATAAGAAGACATAGCACATACCATCTGAGTTTTGAAAAATGCTTAACAAACGATCATCTACTAGCTTTTTGGTTTTAGCATTGGTCAACAGATTTGTGTTCCATTAGCTAAATATATTGATACTTGAATAGCAAGAGAGAGAGACCTCAATTGCAATAGCTGTAGGCGTAAGATCGGATACATCTCTTTGACCTAATTTGGCTGCAATATCTGCACATTGGAAGTACTAGCCTTCAGTGCCATAAAAAGAAGCATACAAGTAAACAAAAATACTCATCATAATGTTGTTCGCTAACTTTGTCTTAGATGCATGGAACAGAACCTCATCAAGAAATTCAAGAAATAAATAATAACGTAGAACACCAGCACTTAGAATCCCTTACCACAGATATTAGATATAAATTATTCTAACCTAAGATCAGAAAATCTGAAAGGGTACAGGAATAATGACTTCTACAATTTTTCTTTTTTTCTTTTCACTTTTAATTAACTAGTAAACAGTAATCATAAAAAGAAGAGGAAAAATCTTGTCACATACTCTCCAAGGAAACCCTTGCATTTGCATTGGCATATGATCCACTCCTCTCTTCAAAAAGCATAGACAAACGGTTGTAAGTCTGCAGGGAAATCTCAAGTGATAAGACATCTCAGTGAGGAGAAACCCACTTCAAACGACCAATATAGCATCTACTCCAAATCAGAAATTGAAAGCTTCATCCATGTAAGATACATGGCCTACCTTTGTATATGCATCCCCAGACTCATGATGTAAAAGAGGGCGAGAACCAGTTCCAACTGCTGCAATTCTTTCAGCCAAGGCTTCCAAAGGTACATCTAACCAGACACTAATACCCTTCTGCATATACAACCTGATAAACCAAGTAACAAAATGCATCTACACAGCTGAGTAAATTGAACTCAAGCACACTACAAAAATGCATAAAATAGATGTTCTTAGCATGCTCACTACTGTACCAGTTGATGGGCCGAACAACTGCACCTCCACCTGTAGAAACAACAAGACGACGCATCAAAGAGAGCCTCTGCAGTACCTCAGTCTGTAAGGGAAAGGCATAATTATAAGCCATCCTTGCTGTAATGATAACATGTATAAAAATAAAAATAAAACGAAAAGGAAAAAGAAAAAGTCAAACCCAATGTTCAAAACTGCACTCAGTGCGCTCCTAATATGCTTAAGCATAGTGTTGCTTAAGATTTGTGCACTGTGCATTAACACATACATACTTTAGAGTTTATATGCCAGGATATACATTTCACTTTTAAGGCATTCTTGCCCTTGTTGATAAAATTAGCCATATGTTCTATATGAGTAATGGTGGTATAGCTCTGTTTTTATACTGGCACACATTTTTTTATACACACTAAATACGTAAAATACCCTATTATCTTGTTTATAACCTACTAAGAAGTAATATCACCCATTCAGATATGTAACCAATATCAGACAAATTATATTGATTTTAAGCAGTCAACAGGGGTTCAAATAATACCATGATTAACAGAAGATGATTTCCAACAAAGCAAGTATAAGGAATTTCTGGACAGACCAGTTTATGTTATTTAATAACATGTAGTCGAACCACTCAAAACTAGAGGAACACTTTCCTACTTAAAAGATCTCATCACAAAAAGTCTAATGTGATACTTATTTTATAGGCTTAATATTTATCTTATAGGCTAAATGATATAAAGCCACATACATGTCATTATACATGCAAAGGATTTTTTACTTTAATGAACTCATTTTCCTATATTCTTTCAAAATACTAATAGATTGAACTTTGTATTAGTTTCTTCCACAAATTTAAGAAAGTAGAAACTCCAAATATGAAGAAGCTCAAGGAAATGTCTCATTTGCAACAGTTGCTAACTGACCTCCCTATCTCTGAAGAAATCCTCTCCATAAAGCTTAAAGATTTCAGCCACAGAAGTTCCATCGACTTCCCCCTCTATCAATGTGTCACTGAGGCATCCAAACACATAGCACAAAAACAAAAGAATTCGGCATGAAGAAAGATTTGCCACTTATTGACATTATGCACAGAAAGAGAAACATGAAGGATATGGTGTAATTTCATAATTCCATCCCAGAAATTCTATGTGCCAAGAATAGACCAGTTCATCTGGATCACTACAACAACATTTGCATGATCAAATCTCTATAGAGTTTTAATTGACATAGAATCTTATATTTCTCCATATCAGCTTGAAAAACTTATTCCTCACCATATAAGCTTTGAATTGAACTACAAATGCCAGAAAAATCAAGTCAGCTTCCTTTCGAAGCAAATCCATTGTTTCTTACTCTCATTTTTTCCAAAATGCAGTACTTAACTTTGCCTGGCTAACACAATTGAATAGTCACAGTACGTACCAATCTAAAAAGGAATAACCAAGTAATTGTGACATAATCTTGCCCACGGTCGTTTTACCAGAGCCCATCATACCTGCATTTCACAATCATTCTAAGCTTAAGAAAACTTAAACCTACAGAAGACAAAAGGAACTTAAACAATAATACTGACCAACGAGATATATACAGCGCCCACTTAAATATGGCTCGACCTCTTCTGATTTATTCTGCAATTTATTGACTTCAAGTAAGATAATTGCCCAAAACTATCTAGTGTCTACAATGTGTAACAAACCATCCAACTCTATTTTTATTTGTTTTCAAGCCCATAGTTTCCATTTAACAGAAATTGATGCTGAATTCTAGAAAAATTATGTTGGCATTGCATTATCAGGGTGGTCCAAAATAAATTAGAAAAAAGACACAATGACATACCTTTAAAATTAGATCTTCTTCAACAGATGCATGATAGCTTCCAGATTCCAATGTTGAGCCTATAGATGAAATATTCCAGTTAACAGTCAACATCAGAAAAAAATAAGCATCTAATGTTCATAGATGCATGAACACCACACGAGAGAGAGAGAGTATAAATGTTATGCTTCTGTTTTAAATGACCTAACTAATCTTCAAAAATATTTTAACAAGATATTGAACTCTCAAAAAGCATACGCGAAACATGTTGTGCAGTTATTTTAAAATTCTCTTTCAGCATTTTCCTTTTTCCAATTCATAATTTTCTCAAGGAATATCTTAAATGTGCTCTTCACAATCCATCATAGAGCATATTAAAAAATTTACCAAATCTAATTTTTACATAAACCTAAACTTTTCAATTTCCTTTGAAATCATAAAGGATCAAATAAAGTGATGAAGAAAAAGAGCATATAATTATAGTCTTAAGTTTGTGATAACATATAAATTCAATCTATAAGAACTAGCTTCACCAATGTGTCAAAAAAGCTCTTGCCAGCAGTAGAACAGGTTACAACTAGCACAGTTTAGAGTTAAGACAGAGTTTATCATAATTTAGCTTAGGTTTTGGCATAGAATGGCATACATAAAGCAAGGTTTAGAGTAATCATAGCTTAGTTGATAGCCACAATAGCAAAGAATTACATATTCAAAATTCAGGTTCTAACTCAATGTACCTCAAGTGATGCAAAAGCCCCCCTTTTTTAATTTCAAATACAGCAACAACACCAAAAATAAAAACAATGAAAAACCCTTTTATTTTTTTCCTTTTTTACAAGAAGCACTACCACCAATTGATACCTAAATAGAAATATTATCTCCACCCACGTAAATTGAACATAGAGGGGAAAAAATCTCTTCTTTAATGCGAAGTAATCTAGGATATAAAAATTAAAATTTTATAAAACCAATCAGGTATTGAAGCATATATAGAACGATGAAAGTTGAAGTCTTTTTATTTGTCACCATCTGAGGAAGAAGTATAGGTAATAGACAGACTGAACATATTGTACATTTTTTCCCCAGCAATATAAAATATATAACATAAAGTACCTGGAAAATTCTTGTAAGAGCATAAAACCGCCAAATCGACATTACTATGTCGATTAGAAGATCTTGTGGTGGGAAATCTAGCTGAAACAAGCACTCGAAGCTTGCTCTGCTTATTCAATCTCTGAGAAAACCGCACCGAACCGGCCGGTTTTATGGCCATCTTCTCCGAATCAATCAAGGTCGAAAATTGTAAACTCTGAGCCACTTTTGCCTCCATGTTCTTCACCCTTCAGTCCAGAATTCAGCTAGCACTCAGATACCGTACCAATCCCAATTTTGTAAACCAGAGCCTAAGCACGTGGCACCGTGAAAAGATATTAAAAAAAGAGCTTCCATTAGTCAATAAGAATCCTAATATACCATATTAGATTCAACTAACTCCAAGAAACCATATGGTACAAAATTTTGACGAGTGAAACACCAAAATTTTAAAGTTTGGATGCTGTCAAAATGTACAACATATTATAAACGGCGAATTTGAAATGTCTCAGAATTTACATTTTCCCACTCTTTCCCTGAAACCAAACAAGGTTAAACAAAATCCGCATTCCTCGTTGCAGAACCAGAACAATAACTTAAAGTTCCCAAATACAATTTAAAAACACATTCTCGGGAAAAAATGCTATTGAAATTTCAGAGAATCGATGAAATTAGAAATACGCATACCTAAACAAAGGAAGTAGATTCTGAGGAGGCGTCGTCAGAGATTCTCTCTCTCTCGCTCTCTTGGCTCTGCGCTGTTCTCTTTTTTCTGTGTATCAGAGCTGTCACAGACATCAATGGCTTCGACAATGAGAGGTAGTTGAGGAAATTACAAATCTCTATATATATATATATATATATATATATAATATAAACGGCTACAGAATTTCGCTCAAGTCTGTTTGTTCTCTCTCCGTACTCTCATCCTCTTCTTTGGTGTTTATCTGAAACTCTGTGTCTCCAATTTTATTTTTTTTCCAAAAAAATAAAATAAAATAATTTAAAAGGAAGAGACAAATTTGAAGTGTATATGTGGTAATGACTTGGTCACAGGTGACACCAAACCACACTTCACCAACCAACCACGTAGGTCCCTGGGGTTTGGTATTTACCACTGCTTGTGGGTGTCTGGTGAGCGGCTGTTTTCCAAAATTGCCTCCTAGGATTATTTTTTTTGCTTTAAATTAATTGGATTTTATATTCTCTAGGAATATTGCTAAGTAGTAGAGATGTAAAAATAGACAGATTGCATGAGTATGATATACGTTAAAATTGAACACAGTATGAATATAAAATGTTATAAATTGTGTCATGTTTAGCACATAATGGACTGTATTTAACACGACACAAGTCTATAATGGATCAGACACGATATAGATATGTGATAGGCCATGCACGACATATGCACGTGACAGACCAAGTATGGTACATGCACATTACAAGTACATAACAAACCATACAAATATACATACTAACAATTTAAGCAAAATACAAACTTAGCATAATTTAAATAATAATAAATAATTTATCATATAAAATCTATTGTATAAATATTTGTTTTACAATAATAG
The DNA here is from genome assembly GCA_003254975.1 of Ochetophila trinervis. Taxonomy (NCBI): domain Eukaryota; kingdom Viridiplantae; phylum Streptophyta; class Magnoliopsida; order Rosales; family Rhamnaceae; genus Ochetophila; species Ochetophila trinervis. The sequence continues at coordinate 58,963 of QANX01004884.1, forward strand.
ATTATGTGAAATTACACTATTTAAATTCAGAGTTCAAAATTGAAAAAATGACTTAGTTAATTATTTATCAAATGTAAATTTAAAATCGAATATTGATTTAAAATAAAATAAATAAAATAAAACTATTAATATTTTTTTTATTTTTTAGTTATGAAAACTTATTGTTTTATTTATCAATTAAAAAATAAAATATATTATTTAATTGTTAATTAATTTATTTTGAATATTTATTTTGAATAATTTTTATTCAACAATATAATTTATATTATAAAAAATATGTAAAATATAATTGTCACGGGTACGATCTGTGTCTGACACAAGCATGACATGTGTCCAGCACGAACACGGCATGAGCACATAAGTGCTTGGGCCCATAACAGGCATAGCACACCATGAAAATTAAATGGGCCGGTATGAGCACGACACGAAAAATAAATAGGCTGGCACAGACACAATACAAATACGAAGGGACTGACTTTTAAACCATGAAAATTAAATGGGCCGGTACGAGCACGACATGAAAAATAAATAGGCTGGCACAGACACAATACAAACACGAAGGGACTGACTTTTAAATGGATCAGACTAGCACGGGACGATCCACTTTACACTTTTATTCTGAAATGAATCATTTTCCTTTAATAGAAGTTTAGTATATTTTATTTTGAATTGTTCTTAATTATGATAATGTTAATTGAAGACTTACATTAAAAATAAACTATTAAATAGTAAAATAAAATTCAACCTAATAATTTTAATATAAAAAAAAAAACTAATAAATTAGGGATTTCTACACTAAAAAAAAACCACAAAATAGTAAAAATGAAATTCAACCTAATAAATTTGGGATTTTTAAGTATTATGTTATTAACAGTTTGAATTCAAAATTTGTACACAAAATTTATGGTCATGTTACTAATTTCAATGAATAAAAGTAAATGAACTACCAAAGCTAATAAGAGTACGATGAATAAAGAGGAATTGAACTCCCAAGTCATAACCTCATTTTCCTTTTTTATTTATTTTTACTTTTATTTTTATTTTTTTTAGGTTACATTCACATTTATACTAACCTTTATATGTCCAGGTAATTGACCTGCCATTTTAATGGACTCCGTCATGTTTGGTTTGAAAAACTTTTTCCCTAGGTCGGTTCCTACCAAAAGTGCCCACTGTATACGTAATTATCATTTTTTAAAGTTAAGCTTTTTTAGTAGATTTCATCTAAAACTGTTAAGGTTTTTTCTAATCAAATTTAATTTTTTATGTCCTTCTAATCTCACATAGCACCCCCTATAAAAAAAATGGATGATATTAATTTCAGAAGTATATTCTGGAACCAGAAAACAAATTGATGATATTTTTAAATGAAAGGTAAATAATTTAACCTCAAAAAGAATAAATGATATTTACATTATTATTTAAAAAAAAAACAATATTAGAATAACGTTTTTTTTGGTGTTCCAATACTAATAATGCCATTAACAAACAACGGAATGCCATTAACAATGGGAACTACTATTAAGCAATCTAATTTTAGTCTAATATTTTTTTTGGTAATTATTTTTGTCAAATATTATTGTGTCGGTTATATTTATCTTTATTATATTATCAAAAAAAGGGGGGTAGGTAGAGAAGGCATTGGTGTTAGGTTTTATAATTTAACATTTTTAAGTGACATGCGCCACTTGACGTACGTGTTTTTTTTTTTCTTTCGTTGTTTCTGTTTGTTTCAAAAAAGGGTCACGTTGTGGGAACTGAATCTTCTGCTTTTTCTTCTTTTATCTTTGTGTCTACTTGTTTTTTTCTCTTTAACCACAAGAAATATATATTTATGTATGTTTTATTTTGCTAATATTTACAAATACAATATTAGAACAATCCACACAAAAAACACAACAATCCAATTGATTATCCCTCCAAATCTTATTTTATTTCAAAAGCTTGTGTTAATGAATTTTAGAATATATAACTACTTTTATTTGAGCTTCATACCATTCAATCGTGGATGCGGAGGTGGAGTCTCCATTTTTAAGTTATGAAGGCAAAGTTTTAATTTTTTTTTTATCAATATTATTGCTAATTAAAATAATATTAAAACATGATATTAATATTTCATGTCAAACATATGTTTTTACATAGATACAAATATAAGCTTTTAAAAAAAATATATATTTATTTTACTTACATTTAAGTCTTCACAATTTTAGAATATAAAAACTTGATATATATTTTATTTATTTTCTCAAATATTATGGTTATAAAATTAATGTAAACTTTGTTTGGTAATAAAAATTAATGTAAACTCACTACGTCAAAAACCTTAATAGGCGACACCAAATGAGCGACGAACTTAAAAAATGGCGTCGTAAAAACTAATTGGCAACACAAACACAGTGCGTCGTCTTTATTTTAACAAAACAACGACACAAAAACGTCACCAAAATGTGCACAAAATTTCTTTTGCGACACGCGTTCGACAAACGTCGCAAAAAATCTAGCGCAAAACATATTCGACGACACGCATTCGGCAAGTGTAGCGAAAAATATACGCGCCAAATACAGTTTCCGATGCTAACATTGCCATTACTATAGCGTCGCCAATAATCAAATTTTTATTTTTTATTTTTAAGAAATATCGACTTAATTTTATCTCTTAAACTAAAATTTATAATTCTTAAATTGTATATAAAAAAAATACAACCATATAATTATATATAATATAAATTATAAAATCCATAATATTCCAACTTAGCATACATAATTATTAATATTTCATGCATATTTTTATATGTATGTTTATATGTATGCATGAATTGATATAAACATATGTTTGTTCAGTATGCACTATACATATATATTTATGTTTATATGATATCATATATGATATATAATTGATTGTATGTAATTATCAAAAAATGAATTGATAGTGTATATATATATATATATATATTAAAGTATATATAAAATTATATAAATTAAATATTTACTATTTAAATCTAAATTAACACATTACTATACATAATTTTTTTAGTTTAAAATATTGACTTAATTTTATATTTTGAACCATAATTTATAATTATAAATATTATATTTAAAAAAAATAATAATTGGGTATTGGCGACGCTAGTGTCGCCAATAATCAACATTTAGCGACACTAGCATCACTAATAATCAAATTTATTTATTTATTTATTATTTTATTTTTTAAAAAAGAGATCGACGTAATTTTATTTCTTAAACTAAAATTTATAATTTTAAGTCTTAAATTGTATATAAAAAAAATACAACTATATAATTATATAACATATAAATTATAAAATTCATAATATTCCAACTTAGCATACATAATTATTAATATTTCATGCATATTTATATATATATATATATATATATTTATATGTATGCATGAATTGATATAAACATATGTTTGTTGAGTATGCATTATACATATATATTTATGTTTATATGATATCATATATGGTATATGATTGATTGTATATAATTACCAAAAAATGAATTGATAGTGTATATATATATATTAAAGTATATTTAAATTTATATAAATTAAATATTTACTATTTAAATCTAAATTAACACAATACTATACATAATTTTTTCTAGTTTAAAATATTGACTTAATTTTATATTTTGAACCATAATTTATAATTATAAATATTATATTTTAAAAAATTAATTGGGTATTGGCAACTCTAGCGTTGCCAATAATCAACCTTTAGAACATATATGTCCAAGTCCACTTTCACACCTCTGTCAAAACAATTAGAACAGATAATGCATTAGAATTGTTAGATAATTCAGCCAAACAATTTTATTTTTCTTTTGGCATTGTTCATCATACTTCTTGTGTTGATACACTGCAACAAAATGGTATGGTGGAAAGAAAACATAAACACCTTCTTGAAACTGCCCGAGCCCTTTTCTTTCAATCCAATTTGCTTAAAGCCTATTGGAATGAATGTATTTTGACTGCTACCTACCTTATCAACAGATTTCCTTCTTCAGTCTTGCATAACAAGACACCATATGAACTACTTTTCAATCACCAACCATCTTACACACATCTTAAAGCCTTTGGCTGTCTTTGCTTTATTTCTACTCTCAAAAGACAAAGACATAAATTCCAAACTCGAGCTCATCCTTCCATTTTTGTTGGTTATGTGTATAATCAAAAGGCTTATAAAGTCTTGGACCTCGATACTAATAAGATTGTTATTACTTGTGATGTCACTTTTCATGATAATTGTTTTCATTTCCATAACATTGTTTCACCATCTTCCAATATCACAATGCCTTTCCCCATTTCAGATTTTTCAACCTTCCAATTTCCAATTGAGTTTCCTGTCACATTACCTACTGTTCAAACTTCTCCTTTTGATGTTGATCTACCCTCTTCACTAAACACTATCCCTTCTTCTTCCTCTCATTCTCCTTATTCATCTTTAATACCTAGGAGATCTACTAGAGAGCATAAAGCTCCCACATATCTACAGGATTATGTTTGTAATTCAGCCACCAGCTCTTCTCATTGGTGTAATCTTGTATCTTTCAATCATTTGCCTTCCAATTCACAAGCTCATATAGCTTCCCTTCAAAATTTCATTGAACCAACTTCTTTCTACCAAGCTTCACAAGATCCAAATTGGCTTGTTGCCATGCATAAGGAACTCAATGCCTTGACTGCTAATCACACTTGGGATATAGTCTCATTACCCAAAGGAAAGAAACCTATTGGCTGCAAATGGGTATACAAAATCAAACTAAAGGCTGATGGTAGTTTAGAGAGATATAAGGCAAGATTAGTGGCTAAAGGTTACACACAAAAAGAAAGAGTTGATTACTTTGACACTTTTTCTCATGTTGTCAAAATGACCACAATTAGAGCTGTCATAGCCACTGCAGCATATAAAGGGTGGGATTTGTTTCAATTAGATGTAAATAATGCTTCTTTTCATGGTGATTTGCATGAAGAAGTATATATGCAATGTCCCCAAGGTATTTCTCATTCCCCTGACTAGGTTTGTAGACTTCACAAGTCTTTATATGGCTTAAAACAAGCCTCAAGACAATGGTTTGCTAAGCTTAATGAAGCTCTTCGAGCCAGAGGTTACATTCAATCTAAAAATGATTATTCCTTATTTTTGAAAACTTCTCAAGGCAAATTGATTATTTTAGCCATTTATGTTGATGACATCTTGGTCTCTGGATCAAATAGGGAAGAAATTGCCCATCTTAAAGGCTATTTGAATTCAGTCTTTGGAATTAAAGATTTGGGAACATTGCATTACTTTCTTGGTTTGGATATCACTGCTACTGATCATGGTTTTATTCTCACCTAGCAAAAGTTTACATGTGAGTTGTTAAAGGAATTTGGTGATCTTTCTTGGAAATACAAAGTTACTCCTTTACCACAGCATTTAAAGATGTTGCCTACAGATGGAGACTTACTGCCTGATGCTTCTTTATACAGAACCATTGTTGGAAAATTGAATTTCTTAACCAACACTCGGCCAGACATTACTTTTGCAGTTCCAACCTTGAGTCAGTTCATGCAAACTCCGAGGACTGCACATTTAGCAGCTGCTCATCATCTGTTACAATATTTACTTGGCACTCGAGGCCAAGGTATTTTACTCCAAGCTACAGATGCATTAAAGCTCCAGGTCTTCTCTGATTCAGATTGAGCCTCTTGTCCCATTACTCGCAGATCTGTAACTGGCTATGTAGTCATGCTTGGTAATTCTCCAATTAGCTAGAAATCTAAGAAGCAGGGCACAGTTTCCAAATCTTCTTCTGAAGCTAAGTATCGAGCAATGTCACAAGCTGCTGCAGAGATTACTTGGCTCGTACGGTTACTTGAAGAACTTGGTCTTCATTCTCTCAAACTAGTTTCTCTCCACTATGACAATCAAAGTGCCTTGCATATAGCTAAGAATCCAATCTTTCACGAGAGAACCAAGCACATTGAGCTTGATTGTCATTTTACTAGAGACAAAGTTCTGGAAGGTCTTCTTCAGCTTTCTTATCTTCCTACTCAACATCAACTTGCTGATGTTTTAACAAAAATAATGGGGTCTCAGCAACATAACACATTTGTTTCCAAGCTGGGAATGGTCTCGAATTCCCATCCTCAGCTTGATGGGGGGTGTTAGAATAATATTAAGGATATACAAAATATACAAAATACAACATATAGATAATGACCAGCTGTATTACTGTCACGTGTAAACATTAGTGAGTTAGTTACAAGTCATAATCATTATGTTAACAACCTTTCCTTGTTAATCATCATATATATTCTTTCGCTGTTGTAAACAGTTAATTAATGAATGAAATACAAAGTTTCTCTCTCTTTCTCTCTCTCTCTCTTCCTCTCTAATCTTTCACTCTGTTATTCCGGTAACTCCATTGGAGATATTCTTCAAGCTTGAGTTCTTTGCTTTAAACACGAGCAATCAGAGCTTGATCCTCTTAACAGGTTAAAATAGTTCATTTTTATGTTCTTATTCTTTACTTTTTGGAATCTCTTTTTGTTTCTCTTCAGGTTGCAACCACAACTAAATAAATTGATAAAATTAAAAAAAATTAAAAATTGTTTCTCTTCTGGTACCGGTGCTAGTGGGTCATTATCGGAGACAATTTTCTCTAACAATGGTTCATCAGTGACGATAGAAAGATTTGGATATTTGAGGAAGATTGTGCCCAACTCTATCTCGAGCTCAAGCAGAGCTTTAATGGCGAACGAGTTGAGTTCATCGAAATCATGCCTCGGATGGGTTTGTAATTCGTTTAAGGCTTGTTTAAGAGCTTTGAAATTTTAGGACTCGTGGGCTTTCTTCCTTGGAGGGATCATCCATGAGTATAGAAGCAGAGAGAAAACTAATTAGAGTGAGAGATAGAAAAGTGTTCGATTTAAATATCTATCAGTTTGTTTTTTGAAAAAATAGGACTCAACGACCCGTGTCATTTTATATAAACCACCAACCATTGATGCATAGAACCTGCTTCAATTCTAGGTTGCTTTAAAAAAAAAATCAAATACTGAAAAATGAGTACTTTTCTAAAAATCAAAGCCCTAATTGCTTTCTTATATTTAATTTTTTAGTATGCTAGCTGTTTGTGAAGTGTGATTGCAAAGACAGTCTTTTGGCAATTCATGTGCTGGAGAAGATGAAGGCTTGCACAAAAATGGTCAGTAAACGCAGAAGAAAAAGAATAAGAAATGTGATGCATCACGTGTTAATTATTTTTTGCGTATTGGGAAGCAAATGTTAGGGCATCGAGGAACAAAAAAATTTATGAAAAGCGCTGGCGTAGTATGGAAAGCTCTAGAGGAAGGATTAGTTAGTTTGTTATATAGTTATGCATGTGTCATTTATTTACTCGTTTAGTTGGTTATCAACTTGTAATTATATTTCCATCTCATGTAGTTATAGCTTTCTTTGTAAGTGACAAAATTCATTTTTATGAATATACTTTTTTCTCATTTTCAACACAGTTTTTTCCATCTTATTTTTTGGAATCCGAAATTTTGAGTTCTAAATAATCAAAATCTGACAAAAAGTACTGTAATTTTTTTTAAAATAAAAATAGATGAAATTAAATAAATGATTGAATCAACATGTTAAAATTATGTACATCCATGTTAGTTTTTATAGAAAGTTTGGTGTATATGCTTAATGAAGGATGCATTTCTTGTAATTTGATCTCTGTTACAGCTTAAAGCTATTTGTTTGAAGGGAGTGTGTTATATACGTGTCTTCTCCTTGTAATTTTGTGATTAATGAAATTCTTATTTTTCAAACTATTATTATTTGCTTTTAATAACCAGGCCTACGACTCATTAATGGCCAACTAGAAACTACCTCTTGAGCTGGTTAATTTGATGGAACCAGTTTTGCTTTTTTTAATTAATTAATTAATTAGGTCGTACGTCTGTACCCCTCAGTTATATCATATATATAGCATATTCTTATTATTATCAAAAAATTGTAGCATCTCACCTTATGCATATATATATATATGTGTGTGTGTGTGTGTATATGAGCGAATTGGCGACATATGCAATTTAGGAAAAATTTGGGAAGTTTAGAAGGAAAAATGTGTTTAGGTAAAATTGAAAACAAGTCAAAATTGTTCATGTTGACTGGTCAAAATTAATTTTTTAATTTCTAAATATTTATCCCGCGTTAGAGGAGTTTAGGTTTTCTTCTCCCTTTTATTTTCTGCTTCTTCTTTTTCTTCCCCGTACGATTTCCCCTGCTTTTTCACCGCTCTCGCCGCCGTTCGCGACCAGGTCTTCTTCTTCGTGTTCTTTTCATGAAACAGAAGCTTCGCATCTTAGGGGAAAAATTTCTCCCGTGTTCAATTAGGTCTTCTTTTTCCCTTTTCTTTCCTGCTTCTTTTCTTTCTTCCCCGATGATTTCCCCTGCTTCAAACGTTTTTTTCCTAAAAGCTTCGCCGCTCTCGCCGCCGTTCGCGACTAAACCAGAATCGTGTTTTGTTCTCATCTTTCATTTGGAAGTACCAGTAAGCTTTGCATCCGTTTTTTAAAAACATTTTTTTTTACTGTTTTTCTTTCTATGTTTTTTTATGATGTTCAATATTATTATTATTATTATTTATTATGTTCAATATTATTCGCCTGCTTATTTCTGAAAACATTTTTTTTTCATTTATTTCTCCTTTCTTTAGACTTTGGGGAAACAATTGCAGTGGTTGTTTCTTTTTTTTAGGTAGAAAATGTTTGCAGTGATTAGTAATTAAGCTTTTAAAAAGAAAGGAATGATGAATTTTTTATTTTTTTTTGAATTTTTCCTTTGTTTAGTCTTTGGGGAAACGTTTGCAGTGTCTTTATTTTTTCTTTTTCCTTTTTTTGGGTAGAAAACGTTTGCAGTGGGTAGTTTTTAAGCTTTTAATACATCTTTCAAATTGTCAACTTCTCTTTTATTTGGTACAAAAGATGTTATTATGCCAATAGAAATTCCAAGGCATAGTAAATTTGCTTAATCTGATGATCCTGATGCTTAAGTAGATGTGTTAGGACATAATTTCATTATACTAGAGAAACACAATTAATATGACTAGAAAAACTGAAGTAGTGGAAAGAAGATCTAAATTATGATGCTTAACAACTTGATTCCTTGAAAGATAGCTATAAGTAGTAACTTTTGAAGATTGGGGTTTTCAGATAGGATTTTAGAACCTTCTTACTTTCACTGTAGGATGTGTTTGATAAACAAGTTTACTCCAATTACAGAGTCAATTTTCCATCATACATAGATAAAATAAATGACTAAAAGGTGATTAACCAGGTTTTGTCCCATAAAAGTGGGTCTTTGAGGAATGATTGAAAATTGGGGGTTGACCATCGGCATGTATGCATGAAGTGAACACTCAGAACAAACAAATTTACATAAATGTCAGCCTACTGTCCTGTTGATAATGTAACTATTTAATGATTAATGTATGCATGAAGTGAACACTCAGAAAACGTTAGGGTAGAAAATGTTTGCAGTGGCTTTTTTCAGTCCTGTATATCAGTCATGTTAGGCAGACTGTGATTTTTTTCTTTTTTTCTTTTTTTTTTTGGGTAGAAAATGTTTGCAGTGGTTAGTAATTAAGCTTCTATGACTTTGTTGCCTAGGTATTAATGCTAGACTTATCACACTAATAAATCAAATTTTTATTTCAAGCACTTTAGCATTCCTCTGTTTTCCATTGATAACAAATATGCCCACTGCTTTGTTAGTTTTGTTTTGGAAATTCTTATGATATTGGAAATTCAATATGCTAAAGAATTAAAGAACTACTATCTGTTCGTTTTGTTTTTGGGGAGAGTTAACATAATATTGAATTAATGCATAGATTGTGTGGAAATTCTTTTTTATGTTTTTATGGTTCAGTAATGAATATCAATATTTTCTGATTTGGTAATGGAGTTGTTTTTAGGTACAATGTTATCATCAAGTACGAATGATATTTTATTCCAACAAAAATGTAAATGTGGCTTTTATATGAAGCCAATGATATCTCGTTCAGAAAAAAATCCAAATAGAAAATTTTAGAAATGCAATAATATCAAGGTTTGTATACAATATTCTTAAATGTATTACATTAAATTTATATTTCAAATAACTTATTGACTATGTGGCTACTTTACAGGATGGTGAATATTGTGGAAATTTTATTTGGGACGATGATATACAATATAGCTCAAACTGGAGTAATTTACAAAGAGATGGACCTATTGTTTATGAATTGGTGGAACTGAAAAGAGAAATCTGAGAGTTAAATTCCAAAGTGAATGCTACGTACAAAATTTTAATTCAAAAGCAACAAGAAGACAAACAAAGAGCTCTCATGATACGAAAGACTATTTATTACCTATGTGTATTTGTTATACTTTTAGGAGCTGTTTATTTTATTATACCAATTTATATTTGGAAAGTAATTTGAAGAGTAACATTTAAGTTTTTTATATTTATGGATGACATTTTAGTTAAAATGTTTTATATTTTATTAACCTGCTGTAACATATGTTTATCATGGTGTGTCTTGTTGAATATTTACAATCTAAACACTCTAAATTTCAAATTGCGAAAAGCTAACATAAAACTTTATTTATGACAAGTCTATATAATAAAATGAACCACAGGAAATAAATGTGAGAACCTCTACACAATTTGCTGCAATACCAGTTGCAAGAAATAATGCATATATTGTTTTCCTGCTACAAATAGCATGAATCTTCTCCACCTCAGTCTCCAGCTCATTCACAAGATGAAGACAAAGTAACCGTATTTTTGCTGAAACAATGTGAGAGAGTTCAATGACAAACTCAAAAATCTTTGCTGATAAAAAAAATTGGTCAAACTTAATCCATCAGATCAACCATATGCAAAACAATTTCCGAATATCTAGCAATTTGACACAGCACTTATCGTTTCTTCATCAACATTGGACATACAATCATAAGCCTTGCTATTTGTGACAGTTATTTGTGACATACAATCATAAAATATATATTCCCAGTTATAAATCAGCTACTTGTGATATCTAACATACAAGAATGGTCATTTTTCCCATTTTGGGTCACCTAAATCAGCTAACATTTTTCCCATTCTAAGATCTATCAATGATTAATGAAATTCTATTAATACAAAATAAACAAATACATTAAATAAAAATCTTGTGTCAAATAACAAATACATTAAATAAACTTCATAAAATTCTCCTTAATTCAAATTGCAAAAACACATGCTATAAATACTGACATTAACTTCCACAACCAACATTGACTTGATGATAACTTGCACTTCATTCTTCATTAGAGCTGGCTTATCACATCTATACTCTCTTGGTTGAGGCAAATACATTTGATTCTACAAATATCAACAATTATAATAATTAAACAAAAGCAATGTAATATAACATTAAATTTCATATCACAACTTGTTACCAGCTTGAGATGCTAATTCATCTTCTGTTGAGGATTCGGAATCGATACTCCTCCCATCTATTGTAGATCTATAAAAAAAATTATTAAAAAATATTAATAAAATAAACTTAGTCTTGTTTCGAATACTAATGCAAATAAAAATAAAAATTACCGTTCATTCAACTTGGGACAATTTCTTTTATCATGTGCTTGCCCTCGAAGTCCACATCCTCAACAAATTCTCGTTTTTGAAATTGCAACCTCTTTTCCATATTTAAGCCTTTTTTCACATCCTTTTGATCTCACTTTTGAAGGATTGCTAATACTTATTGATTGTTTCACACTTTTGGTTGTTGAATGTAGCATGACACTTCCATTAATCTCTTTAATTTTTTGATGTATCACTTTTAATTCATTCATAAAGAAGTTAGTACCTTCACCAGTGAGAGATGCATCATCAATTACATTAGAAGTGTAATGGGATAGGCTTGCATGTCTTGCCATCAATGACATATCATGTGCATCATTCATTTGTTGAGCATAGTTATCATGCACTTCAGTCTTTGCATCTCTTGTCCATCTCAATAAAATATATTGACTTGGTAGGTGTACAACCTATCTAAAACGGAAAAATGCCAACATATGCCTACATGAAATTCCTTTGAACTCAAATTGCCTGTAGCTGCAAGAAACAACATCTGATTGCTTCTTATAAAGAACATGTCTACATCTTGTTAGCAAGTTCTCATCAGGCTTCTGTACACTATAAAACATAGTCTCATCATCCTCAAATGTGCTATTTATAATGTAAGCGGAACTTTCAAAAATTTCATCTTGGAAAATCTTAAAATTCTACTTTGTGTATACTTCCACCATTTGTTTCTCCATAGCCCATAAAGATTTTAACTTCGGTTTCTCATTAACATTGACATGATCTGCAACTAGCTCTTGATGTCACTGATGGCTAAGAGCTCTATTAAAATGTAGAATGAAATCTATCAACGAGTTTCTTTTCGAAATATATTTCTTGAAAAAAGAATGTGAACTTTCAACTCTTTGGCTACTTGACATTTCAGCACTGAAAAATTTATTCACATATGCAGGAATCCATTTGTTACAAATCTCATAAATTTCACCTAACTAGTCATTTCCCTGCAATTTAGTTTCATGTATCAAATCCAACCAACGTGATTCAAATTCTTCAGTTGTCTAAGAGTTAAATATAACACTTTTGAAACGCTAGTAATTGTCTCGGTAGATTACCGAGTCCATTTCATAGAAAACTTGTTCAAAATTTGTCATATGCAATACCGATGAACAGTTGCTGGAAAAGTTTGAGCTATTGCCTTCATCATTGCGGGATCTTGATCGGTGATAATCACTTGAGGTGTACCTTTTGATGTAGCATCCAACAAATTATTGAATAAATAAATAAAAGATTCTATTTTTTCATCACTTAAAAACGCATATCCAAAAATAATGGTTTGACCATGATGATTTACTCCTGTAAGTGGAGCAAAAACCATGCCATACTTGTTTGTGTTGTAAGTTGTATCAAATACTACAACATCACCGAAAGCATCATATGATCTCCTTGCAATATCATCTGCCCAAAAGCATCTCATAAGCCTATTCGCTTCATCAACCTCGAAGTAAAAAAAAAAGATGGATTTTTTTCTTTCTCAGAAGAAAAAAATTCTACCAAGCTTTCTACATCAAACTCCCTTTACTCTTTTTCTATTTTTGTTTCATAACTACTTAAATTATTTTCAGTGCGACTAATATTTTCAATACCACCACATCCAATCTCCATGACTTGAATTTGTTGGCACGTTGGTATATTTGTTGCAGATAGTTGTTGGTTTAAAGCTCTTTTTGCAACGGAAACATTCCTATGTGACCTTAGTAAATGTACCTTGGTAGGAGATGAAAGAATATGATTATGTTCTTTTACAAAAGAACTAACTATCCAATTCGGACATGTTTGTCGCTTCACCAATGATAGCTTTGCTTTACAATCTATTCGAACTTCTGCTCGATTCCTTTCACATTTTCGTGGTTCAGATCCATTCAACTTTCTTTGATAAGAGTCATCTGTTTGGCCTTCCTTAAGACAAACAAATTGTTTCCAAATCAACTCATTAGTTTCTTTTTTCTTCTTGTTATGGCCCATCCTTGCACTAAATCCGCATTCCCATGCATACGCATTGTAGAAAGCACAAGTATCTAAAATTGATTGAAATTCCTGTGCAACTTTAGGCTTAATTTCATCGGCAATTTGTTGAGTACAAATTTGACTTGAAGAGCTAGTAGACATTTTTATATAGTAAAAGTTGAACTTGTTGCTATAGGTTTTGAAGGGATAAAAATGCTATAAAGATGTGCCATATGAGACAAATATTTCAGAAACTAGGCTAACAATAATTAATTCATAGAAACATCATATAATTTTAGATTTCCATACCTAACATTTGTTCATGTTTCTATCAAAGACATACAAAATAAGATTTTACTAACAACCAATCATTTGAAAAATTTAGCATAATCTTAACATGAATCACCATATGAATTTCTTAAGTACCATACCACAAAAACTCAACACTAGTTGGCATAGATATTTTTCCAATTACTAAAGAAACCAAATAATAATAATAATAATAATATTGAACATCATAAATATTCGGCCAAAAAAATAAAAGGCAAAAGAACCAACAATTATTAGATACACATAATCTATGCATTAATTCAATATTATGTTAACTCTTCCTAAAGACAAAACGAACAGATAGTAGTTCTTTAATTCTTTAGCATATTGAATTTCCAATATCATAAGAATTTCCAAAACAAAACTAACAAAGCAGTGGGCATATTTGTTATCAATGGAAAACAGAGGAATGCTAAAGTGCTTGAAATAAAAATTTGATTTATTAGTGTGATAAGTCTGACATTAATACCTAGGCAACAAAGTCATAGAAGCTTAATTACTAACCACTGCAAACATTTTCTATCCAAAAAAAAAAAGAAAAAAAGAAAAAAATATGTCTGCCCAACATGACTAATATACAGGACTGAAAAAAACCACTGCAAACATTTTTACCCAAACGTTTTATACCAGAATCCATTATTTCTTCTTAAAAGCTTAAAAACTACCCACTGTAAACGTTTTCTACTGGAATCCATTCTTTATTTTTAAAAGCTTAAAAACTACCCGCTGCAAACGTTTTGTCTGTAATCATTAAATAGTTACATTATCAACAAGGGAAACTGTAGGCTGACATTTATGTAATTAATAATATTGAACATCATAAAAAAATAAAGAAAGAAAAACAGCAAAAAAAAAAAAAAATTGGATGGGAAGCTTACCGGTACTTCTGAAGGGAAGATGCGAAGCTTCTGTTTCGCAAAAAGAACATAAATGGCGGCGAGAGGTGAAGAAGTAGGAGAAATCATAGGGGAAAAAAGAAAAGAAGCAGAAAAGAAAAGAGAGAAGAAGACCTAAATGCAGGGGAAATTTTTTGAAGGTAAAATTAATTTTGACCAGTCAACATGGGTTATTTAACTTTTTTCAAATAACAATTTTGACTTTTTCTCAATTTTTTCTAAACGACATTTTTCCTCCTAAACTCTCTAAGTTTTTCCTAAATTGCAGATATAGCCAATTCACTTATATACATATGGGCGGCATCTTCCAGGACTGTTGTCCTGTATATATATATATATAAGGGGTTTGTAGCGTCCCCGCCAGTCAATTTCCAATTATAAAGTCAAAATTTCAGATTTTGAAATGCACTCGTGCGAGACACGTGCTTCAGCGCAACACCCCCCTTTCCTGATTTTTTTTTTCCCTTCTTTTCTTCCCCGTCCCCGATCCATCGGCGAGCTTCTCCCATGCCTCCCCCAGCCCCGACTTCGTCATTCCCGGCTCCAGACATGTTTATCCAAATCAAAGTACGAAATAAAGCAAGAATATATACCGAAAACATAAAACCTGCCTCCAAACAAGGCTGAGGAAAGGGATTGCGAAGAATTCCCCGACCTAAAATCCGCGGGCAAAGGGGGACAAATATCCCAGGAATCCATACCGGGATTATATATTTCCACAGCCAAACGGTCCTCGATGTCGACCAGATTTCCAATGAATCTCACACTGTCGACGACGATGAACTTAGGCACGCCGGAGCCATCGCCGCCGAAAATGCTGAGAAGAGGGTTAATCTGCGAGAATCGAAGGGGAGAAGTAGCGTGCCAAG
>QANX01004885.1:0-19445 GCA_003254975.1 Ochetophila trinervis
ATGGATTAATTATATAATTTTAAAGCAAAAAAATTCTAGTAATTAAAAGTTAAAATCTTAAAAAACCGCTATGAAAAAATATTTTTTTCATAAAAAAGGAATCCGATCAAACATCAAGTAAAGTAAATTATTTCCCCCTTTTGTTCAAAAAAAGAAATACGTATATTGGGCTCAGCTGGGCTGAAGTGAGAATACAGTGAAGAACAATGCAACTCATATTGGGCTCAGCTGGGCTAAAGTCAGAATATAGTGAAGACCAATGCAAGTCCTAAATCAAAAAGATGGCAACTTGACGCACGTTTTTGTAGGGCCTAGAGTTATTTTATATTTTGTTTGTCTGGATTATTTTTGTATATATTTAGCTAGAATTTCATTTATATTTATATTTTTCTGGTTTTCCCTAATTACATTTTGATGACACGCTTTTTAAAAAATAAACATTTAGACCTATATGTTAATTTTTATCAGTTCTTTTTAATAAATTTCTCAACTTAAAGTCGGGATTCTCAACTTCCATGAGTCATAATATATCTCCTAAATAGCATATACTAGTATATATGGATTTTATATTCAAGATTTCGATTCCTAGTCTAAGATTGAGTCATCTTCGACCTCCAGAAAATTAAATTGGTTTTCTATTGGATTTTTTAGTTTTCTTAATTTTTTTTCTATTTAAGCTGTATTCAAGGTATTTAATTTCAAGGGTTAATTATAATTTAATACTCTAAATTTTTAGAGTTGTGCGATTTGGACCCTCAACTTCATAAATATAAGATTTAAACTCTAAATTTTTTAAATTTGTGCGAATTGGTCCAATTTGATGGCTTTTTTGGATAGACTGTTAAGAGCATGCACGTGACAAGTATGTGAGTTAGGTTAATTACAATTTAGTAGCATGAACTTTTATAATTATGCAATTTGGGATATCAACTTTATAAATGTGTCATTTGGACCATTTATTTTTCAGATTGGTACAAATTGATTTAATTTCATAGTTTCAGTGGACGAACTGTTAACAATATGTACATGCCAAGCATTTGACCTTTTTTTTTTTTTGTAATTTGAAGTAAGTCGCATAGTAAACCGACAAATACGTCCCTATATAGTCTGGATGATCTGACAAGTACAAATCCGGTGGTAGATCATATATACAGTGGTAAATCATAAATCAAATAGCAGTTCATAGATCCAGTAGCTATTATAGATCAAGTGACTGATTTTAAATGGTAGTAGGCAACTGACATAAGGTGCTTATCTGAAGAGTATATTTGAAAACTTTACAACTGTTAAGAAAGACAAATTGATAATCTACATACAGAGTTAATATAATTTGAGAAGATGATAATTCATTTAGCATTGCTTAATCATATTAAAGTGCTTGATGTGCATCCCGTTAATAGTCTATCCAATGAAATTATCAAACTAAACCAATTTACACTAATTTCACAAATTAAAGGTCCAAATCGCACAATTATAAAATCGAAAGTCCAAATTGAACAATTAAGAAGTTGTAGACCCAAATCGCACAACTATAAAAATTCAAAGTACTAAATTGCAATTAACTTAACTCACGTGTTTGTCATGTGCACGAGATTAACGGTCAGTCCAATTGGACCAATTCGCATAAATTCGAAAAATTTAAAGCTTAAATCGTACAATTTTGAAGTTGTGGATTTAAATTGCACAACTCTAAAAATTCAGAATATTAAATTGCAATTATCTTTTACTTCAATAAACATGTTTAACACTATTATATGTAGATTAAACATTTTTTAACAAGAAAGAAAGATAAATTATCTATGCTAGATCTCGAATTTGATCTTCTTGTTACTAAAGCTCAAAAATGAAAGTTAAAAGGAATCTTTTGCTTTTGAATTTAAACTGGTGGTGTTTTAAATAGCAAAGAAAAATGATGATTTATGTGAGAGATGTCTTAAAAGAGTGTTTGGCGGTGGGTAAACAAGGTTGAAGATAAGCGTATTTTTGGTAAATTGATAATTTTTCTACAAAATTGAGAAAGGTAAAATTTTAATTGTAAGGATGGGTGAGCAAAAAGAAACCCAACGTTTATTGTGCTTGAATTGATGTCCCGACGTAAAATCCAAATCCCAAATTCTTCAAGGCCAATCCCAACATAAATTGTATTTCTTTTCTTAAAAAAAAAAAAAAGCAATTTGCACTGATAAATAATCCTTTATGTTTAATTATTTGGTAGACATAGATTTTTGTTTTAGCAGTTTAGCATCTTAACTATAAGTAAATTAGCACTATTAAGTTCTTTTGGCTTTTTATCCACCCTCAGTAAAATTTTGTAGGAACATTTTATCTTTATAATTATATTCATCTTTTTCCTCCCATTTCCCTCTCCCTCTTCTTTTTCTGCAAATCCCTTCCTGTTTATTACAAAATTCACAGCAATATCTTTTCAAAATCAAATAATCTCCTTCGGTCATGGCCACGAAGCTGATGAAGAAAAAATAAATTAAAAATGAAAACAAAACTGGTAGGTCATGTTTTTAAATAAATTAAATATTTGATACACACAGAGTTCTCTTTTTCTATGAAAGCACCCTCAATTATCTCTTTTTTCCAAGCTCGGCATCATTTCTTTCACGATGATTGAAAGATCCTTGGTCTTCGATTGATCTCTTCAAACTCTATTTCGCGATTGTTACTGCACATTCGTTCTCTCCTCTTCCCGATTGTGTCTCAAAAACCAAGATTTTGTTCTGGTCATTTATCTGACCGATCAAGATCAACCTAATGTGTGAGAGGAAGTTTTATAAGCCTTATGTTTTCTTCTCTGAATAGTTCTCAGATTGATTCTATCGGTTATTTTAAAAAGTAAATTGAAAACAAAGCAAAAAACATGTAAAATGGATTGTTTAATTTTGAAATGTCCACGTGTGGGGCAAGTTAATGATACATGCTTATCCTTTTAAAACTAATGATCCATGCCACTTTTCATATTCCTCAGCCAATGAAATACCAAGTATTCTCTTCTCATCTCCTCTCTCTTGTCTTTTTCTATTTCTCTTCACTCTCATGTATTTTCATTAGCAGTGACCATGAAAGAAGATTCTTAAATTGCTAAAGTCAAAGAAATATTAAGAAGGTAAAAACTCATTTTAGAAAAAAGAAATATTATTTGTTTAATCGGTTTGGTTTTAAAAATAATAACCAAATTGTTTAGAGACCAGTTCTTTACTTCAAAGGAAAAAAATCTTAAAACATGTTAAAATTTTGGGGCATTATGGGTAACAAAACAAAAAACAATGGAGGGATTAACTAGTTGAATTGTTAGAAAGAAGAGAGGTGGACCTGGCAATATCATATTGTGTGATATTCGTGTAAAAAAAAAATCAACCAAAACTGATTCATTAAATTTTCATATTAAAATATGTAAACTCAAACATATTCATGAAATTATCATGTAACCTGTAATCCAACTGTTAATGCATTAAATTTATTTACAAAATTATTTTAAAAATAAATAAAAATATATATTTGACTAATAGTTCATATTCCATACTAAAAAATAATGAAGCACACATAAATATAATATTTATATCCTTTTACATACCAATAATAAAAATTAAAACAATATACTTAATACATGTTAAAAAAAATAACAAACCACCTAAACATTAACTTAAATCATTCTACAAATGATAATAAAAATCTAAAACAAAATTGTTTGAAATAACAATAATACTTAAACATACTCAATTTCAGCCATATCTTCATTTTGTGCATAGATAATCTTATGCACATGACATCATCAACCATAGCGAGCATAACTTCAAAGCGCCTTAAAAAAATTAAAATTGCATATTATCTGAAGTAATATAGAGAAACTAAATAATATATACCATTCAAATTTCAATACATCTAATTATCAATAGAAAATGTATTAGAGCATTATCCTGATTTAGCTTCTTCAACACTCGATGCATTAACATCTTCTGTAAGTTTTTCTAAATTAATTTTATCATCTGAAACTGAATATATAATAAAATTAAAAATATTCATGTTAAAAAATAGTAACATATATATTTTTTCTCCCTTGCCAAAAAGCCAATCTTTTGTACATAATAAAGATTGTACTACATATGGCTTTAGTGAACTACAAAATTGATCTAATACATAACCACCAATACTAAAAGCAGACTTATAGGCAACTGTTGAAATAAAAATTGCTAAGACATCAAGAGCCAAATGAGAAAGTATTGGAAATCGAAGTTATTTTACTTTCCACCAATTAAGGAAATCTAACTCTTGTTTTCTATCCAACTTCTTTTCATCAAACTACTTATCTAACTCAGGTTTTTTTCGGATGAAGAGCTATAAATGTAACACATTTTAAAATCCTACAACATGCAAAAATAATAATTTAGTTAGAATATGTAACACAATCTTATAATTAATTACTCAAAAAATGAGTTTTCTGGTTTATAATTTACCTCAAAAATGTATCCCTTGCTTCTGTTTGGGTAGAAGACTTTTTCATAGTGGTGTTTGTGTTGATAGGACAAGAAAAATCTTTCATATAATCATCAAAGAGAGAGTTTAGTGCATCGCAAACAAATCTCATCTCACAACAATTCTTATCATGGAGCTTTGTATAAGCTCACTCAACAAAATAAATTTTATAATGAGGATCCAAAATCACAACTATGGCAAGAACCAACTTATACTTGGACCAATACTTTTCAAACTTTAAACTCATTAAAGTTCTCATCTTTCTCAAAGAACTGTCACTCCCTTCCACAGTTGTTTTGATATTATGTTGGATTATAAGAACCCTAGAAAAAAACAATTTGATGTAGGGTGCTTTGTTCTATAAAACAAAGTGATGACCTCATAAAAGCAACCCAAAACCAAAGTGAAGATAAAACTTAAAGTTGAAATCCGTCAACTTCAAATTAAAAAATGCTCAGCAATAAAAAATTGCACTATCAAGCATGAGATAGGTTGAGTTCCATCTATTGGAAACATCTCCAACTTGTGTAACACACTTTAAAATTTTGTTTTTCCTCCCTTCCGAAGCTTTAATATATTTTATGCACTCTTGAATTTTTTATCACCGACTCATCAATTTTCTTAAGTCCATCTTGAATAATCAAGTTCAAAATGTAAGCACAACAATGAATAAAAGATCATTATTAGAAGCATTATCCAAAGTAATGGAAAATAACTTCTTCTCAATACCTCAATCACCTAGCATTGAATTAATTTATTAAACAACACAACATTAGTGTGTGGAGGTGGCATATGACAAAAATTCAAGATTCTTTTTGTAACCTCCACTCATTATCAACAAAATGGCTAATGAGAGTAAGATACAGTTCATTGTTTGCTGAGGACCACAAATCAGATGTCAAACATACCCTCTCTTGAATTGAAGTCAATAAATCTTGAAGTTTTTGTTTCTCATTTTTAGACATCTTCAAAGTTAATACTTTGGCAGTACTTCTAGAAGGCAACTTGAAGTCCATAGAAACATACTCAAATATATTTCTCATACCTTCATATTCAACAAAGTTGAAAGGAAAATTATGTTTAATCATGGCCTCTATCACTAAATTGTCCAACACTTCATTGTCAAATTTTGGAAATCTCAATAAAAGATTCCTTTTAGATTGTGATAGAAACATTTGCTTGATACCACGTTGTTAATTTTTAGGACAACTTTTTAAGTGATTAAGCATATTACATGTCCCATGAGTACTATCACAAATATATATTATTCCATATTGTTTACACTTAGCATATGTTTTCTCATCTTCAAGAGATTCTATTGCATCAAATAAGGTTAGCATGAGATCTTAGTTTATGATTTTTCTTACATATTTGAAGCAGAATTATTTTAGCCTTTTTCCTACTTGGAGAATTTGTTTCTAGGTTTTTAACAATGCCATCTCCATATGATTTGTCTACAGAATCCTCGGTAATATCATTTGACTCAACCTGCAGCCATATATACATTAAAATAAATTTTAAAATATTTTAAATGCAAAATTGTAAATTGTTCTAATTGCAAAAAAGCATATTGAAAAAGAATTTACCTGTGTTTGTTCCATTTTCTTGTGAAATTTCTAGATTTTTGGTTGTCTATGATCACTTATTAAAATCAAAGAAAAATCTCCAAAATAAAATTAATTTGCTAGAAATTGATACATAGTAAATGATAATAGTCCAACAAAAATTCAAAACATAATGCATAAAATTTATCAAGTTGTATGAGAGACAACAACAATAGCTATGCAATTTTCTTCAGCATTTTTATTATTTTTCTTTTCTGCCTTGAACAGTGAATTTAAGCCACTTACTGAACCACTTTACTTCTTCTTGTGTGCTCCTTCCACGTCTGTTACTGAATCTATGTTATGCAGTTGTTCTTCATTGGGTTTGTCATTGAAAATTAGACTAGCTTTTCATAGGAATAGTAATTTATTATGAAGTTGGAAATCCTTGGCAGACTCAATGGTGGCTTTTTATGTGCATTATGGTTGGTTTTAAGGTGAGTCGGAGAAAGTTTTTAAGAGTGCGAAAGGATTAGGTGTCTAAGAGTGATCCATGGGCTCACAAAATGCGAAAAAGAAAAAAGGAAGACATAAATTAAACTTAGATACATTTGGCCATTAGGCATTAGATTTGGTTCTTTTAAATTGGAAGAACACAATGATATCATCTTTATCAGAATTACCATAAATGAAAAAGCATTATATATTGTAGAATAGTTATAGAAATGGTGATATACTAATAGGATCTCATTGATTTGTCAGTTGGTATCTTACTGTCAATCTTAAAAATCATTTTGTTGAGAAGTAATTACTCTGAACAAGGGGAAAGTTATCAAGAAAATTTGTAGACAACCCTTGGCAAGAGATTTAATAAATGTATGCAATTCTCTACGCTTGACGTTCTAAGTTTGATAAATGTACGCAATTCGCTTAACCTAATGTTCTAAGCAATAGTGAAAGGTTATATAAACTTTCCTCAAGGATGGTTAGTACATAAATTTCCTCATCTTCTGCATTTTACATCTTCCTCGTAATTTTAACCAAATTAATTTGAAAAACTACATGGGTTCATAAGAAAATGTTAAAATAATAGGCCAACAAAAATTCAAAATATAATGCATAAAATTTATCAAGTTGTATCGCAGATACATCTTACACATAGCACATTGACATTACATAAACTGAAATTTCAAAAAAATAAAAATAAAAAATAGAAATATATAAACACAAGAGAGAGGCTTACTTGTTGAAGTGCACAAAGAAAAAAACGAAAATTAAAAGTAGAGCCAGAAAGAAAGGAAAGAGAAATTGAAGGAAAGGAAAAAAAAAGGCACTTTCAAAACTTTAGTGCGTTACTGTCTGAAGATCAGGGAGGATGCGTTAATTTGGTCTTAGATGAGGCAGCGTTTGGCTTGTTAAGCTTTCAATCTCAGAGAATGATGCATAGGTGTGGCTGTGTGGGTACGGGAAAGAAGAGATTGAGATTTGAGGTTGAGAGGGACGGATAGTAATCTAACATGCAGCTATTTAAGTTTTTTTTAGTCAAATTATTAAATTGTCATTAAAAACTAACAGTCCATAATGGGTCTGACGTGATTTTACAAATCAAATCGTTAAAACCAATTAAGATAATGAATTTATATCGGATCAACCCAACACATTTCAAATAAATTTGAACCGTATTTACATGTCATCTAAGAGGCCGGAGGGGCTTGTATGATCACATGCACTATGCAAAATTTTGGGCAAACAAACGAAGGACCATCAAATCCCAGCATTACGCCCAAAACACTATGCCATTCCTCCGCTTGGTTAAATTATATATCTAGCATCTATGTCAATAAGAGAAAAATAGGCACTACACTAGGCTGAAAGAGGGAGAGAGAGAGTTTGATTTGAGATTTGTAGGGGTTGACTCCAAATGGTAAGAGATTTGTAGTTGGTTTCAAATTTTGGTTTTTGAAATTTTTTTATATTTTAGAAAGAAAAAAAAAAGGGTGCATTTAATAATAAGGTTTATAGGTGGTATTTACTATTTTGAACTCAAAAGCTGCCAAAATCACATGTTTGAAAGAATTCCAAAGGCTTGAGGGGCGTGTGGGATAGGCCATTATGTCTTTTCATTCATTTTCTGTCATTTGAAGAATTCTAATTTCTTCAGGTTTCCTTGGAAAATAATGTTTTTGGGTAAAAACAAGATTTTAGAGAAGCTCCATTGAATGAACAGAGAATTTGAGAAAATAAAATGGGAGAGAGAGAATAGAGAAGGTAATGTTGGTGAAGATGAGAAATGATATTTTGACAAAGGATAAATAATAAAAATAAAATGGTGGGCATAAATATTTAATTTAAAACTGATGATCAGGGACTATTAATTAAGATGCCCACTACGAAAAACCCTATATTATATATTATACAGTTCAATGTAAGGCGACCATTATATTAGGAGCGCATTATTTTGATTTTCTTTTGCTTACCAGCAAAGATATTGAACTAGTTATGAAAAGCTTTGCAAAACATCTCCATATCTGATAATGCAGTAAATTTCATTTTTGGTGTTTCCAACTTTCATTCCTTGGCCTGAACTTTGGCATCATATCATACCATAATCTGCTTCAAACAGACTCAGATTCACAGAAATTACATATATATATGTATATATATTAAATATGGAAGATGTCATTATTTCACATAACAAAATAGGACTTTTACTAAAATCCCACAAAATGAAAAGTTACATCTTGATGAGTGTTTTAGCAACAAGATTACAAAAGAAACAAAGTAAAATTCCCATAGTATTTTCGATCTACAAAGTACACATCCATGCAAAAATACAAGATCAAACGACCACGACTAATTTCGATTTTCCTTGCGAAACACAACCGTATGAAGCCCCCCCTCCTCCACGAAGACGACTGGAGTGAATAAATAATAATTCAATGACTCTCTTAAGAATACAAATGCTAAAAAAAAGAAAGAAAAAAAGCTCTAATACCCAAGGGAATGAAATCAAAGAATTAATAAAACAAATAACAATGTGTCAGCCCCCCCACCCACCCTCCCCCAACTCTCTCTCTCTCTCTCTCTCTCTCTCTCTCTCTCTGTATCTACACAAAACCCAAACTTCTATAGCTTTGATCCCCCTCAAAACTTCCTCTCTGCCATCTGGAACGCTGTTGCTGTAATATTTCCAAGTTGGAGGAACCCATCTTTTGTGGAACTTTCATGTTTAAGCTTTTTCTATTGATACATCCTAATCACAATTTAAGCCACAGACTTCTAACACCGGGCCATCTCTTGACACAAACGGGTTGATTCGAACCCACATAAGAGTTAAGATCGAAGCCAGCAGAATCGACCAAACCAAAATAATGGTTGGCATTCGATCATTTCTCCCCAAGAACCCTTTGAGGAAAGGGTAGAGATGGACAATGACCCAGAATGCGAAAAACAGCCTCCCAAATAGTGGCCCCCATGAATCATATCCGTTATTGATGGCGTCCGAAATCCCAACCACTACACCAACTATATTTATTATCAATAAAGTTGTGGGGGGGATTAACAATGATGTCCACTTAAAGATGTAGAGCTCTGAAAATTCTCCATCGTCTGCTGCCTTAGAGGTAACAGTAAAGTTTGTGTTCACACCAGCCAAAACTTTAAGTAAACCTTGGAATAGAGCAAAAAGATGCGATGAAACGCCTCCAATTACCCAGAACTGCTCATTTCTCCACCAGTCATCTATCCCAACCCCACCCCACTGCATCTCGAGAATACCAGTGGCAGCAATAGATATGAAGAGACCAATGAAAACCAAACTTGCATAGTTGCTAATCTGCATATTCAAATTGAAAATCACTTTAATAAGCCACATGCAAGATTGATTGATATTATTAATTATTAGATTAACAATGTGAATATCATCTGAATTGAAACCAAAAGCAGATGAACAATGGCCAACAAATATCCATTCAGTTCACAGCATTTAAGGACCAGCTGTCAATGTACACCATATAATTATCCTTGGGGTACATGTTATATCCATAGCAGAGAAAATTTCATTATGACTTTAGTACATCTTTATTCCTATGCATAACTTACAAGCAAAAAACAATTGTGACCAAAAGATATATGATGATTAGATGGATGTTGGAATTCACTGCTCATCCTAATTGTGAAAAGAAAACAACTTAACAGAGCTCAACTCTAGGTATCAAAATTAATGTTTTTAAACCAAATGTTTTCGGTGCAGACGACTACCTAAGTCAAACATACAGCACGACAAGTTCATTATTATGTAATCACTAAGCTTCAGGTGTGAGAGCTCCAAGCAAATCTCAAGCCCCATATAAGGCATTCTTTCTACTCACATTTTTCCAACATATAAGAAAAATAAAACGATAATGCAATGAGGGTTACCTCAGGGACAATGAATTTCCCAGTGAGAAGGCAGATGGCAGGCAATGTACAGTATATGAGCAACGGAATGGAGGTCAAAGGATACATGACCGAGTTTATGTAGGAAAAGCGTTCCAACCATTTCAACCCACCCCCATAACCATACCAGATAGGACAATGTCTGCTCAAGAAGATCTCAACAGATCCAAGGGCCCAACGAAGAACTTGGTGTAGACGATCTGACAGATTAATTGGAGCTGATCCCTTGAAGGCGGGTCTTTTGGGTATGCAGTACACAGACCGCCAGCCATGGCAGTGCATCTTAAATCCTGTCAAAATATCCTCAGTAACCGAACCATATATCCAGCCAACCTGTTTGCATACAGAAAATTAGAGGACAATAATGTAAACGAAAGTAGAACTTGGAGAAAACAAATTCTCAAAATGACAAACCATCTCTTCTTACTTACTTCCTTTCCCCATTCTGTTTTATCCTCGTATCCACAACTTATGACTTGGATGGCTTCTTGTAAGAGATATGCAGGACTAGCAACTTCAGGAACTCCACCATCCTCCTTAAGTGCGGAGGTGATAAACACTTGTGACTGCCCAAACTTCTTCTGCAGTTTAATTAGGGACATACTGGATGGTTTCTCATTGTTTAATTCTGCACTAGCAACACAGCTTTGTATATTAGCCTGCAATATCCTTTTTAACAAATATAAAAAATAAAATGTATATCATTTAAGGCACATGACAGCAAAACTTGCAATCCTTACCTTCAATTCCCTCAATATTTTCAAGTGCATGTATCTGCTTCGATGCTTCCCTATGTTTTGATTTCTTCTTTGTGTCTTTCTTTGACTTTCCAGGCTTATTTTTCCTAGACCCACAGCATAGACCACAACACCATTTTGGCCAACAGTTGCAGGTCCTGCTGGGAGGCTTCTTCTTAGCAGGTGCATCATATCCATAAAGTGCATACCTTCTGAAGACACACCCAGTTCCAACATATATTGGTCCTTGTATACCATCTAATCCTTTCATATTGATCTGTTTTCAGTAATATTATTAGCCTCTCAAATAACAGCATAGGGAGAAAAATGAAACGAAAAAAAGAAAGCATACATACATCAAAGAAAACAACATTCCGATTTGAATATCTATCGTGACGATCAATCCCATCAAATCTTTGCGGAAACTGCACATAGCAAACCTTTTTCCCCATCGTAGGATCCATCATGAAACACATGGCTTCTCTAAGTGCCTTGCTATTGTTAATATAGTGATCACAATCGACATTCAGAATATAAGGAGCATTTGAGATAATTGCTGATACACGAACCTTCAAAATTTAACAAAATAATATTCAGTAACAAGATGCCATGAATTAACAATGAAATAATTTAAGTGGAATTAAAGAAGTGACCCATATTCAAAATTTGCATTACCAGAGCATTCATGGCACCAGCCTTTTTATGGTGTTCAAACCCTGGTCTCTTTTCACGAGAAACATAAACTAGACGAGGCAACTCATTTCCTTCAACATCACGAACTCCATTGTTACCAAGAAATACCTGTAAATGGAAGAGTAATTTAGTTATATATCACCTTGAAGATCATCAACACATTTGTATCATGCCTTCTAAACATCTTCCCGTGGCAGCATTAAAGTATGGTTATTCCAAATATTAATTGTTATCTCGTTTGCAAAGATCCCAGATAGAATTAGACCAGTTAATCATTGGCTTGGAAAAAACACAAGTTTAAAAATCACTAAAAATGTTACTAGAGGACCATTTCAGATGACAGTATAAAACTAAGCATATAAATAACACCCAAAAAGAGAAAAATTGCAATAAAAAGAAGGCAGTGATAGGAAAAGAAAAATTGAACAGCCACTATTCAATTTAAATAAAAGAGCAAGCATTTAAATCCAATGGATGCACTTCATGATACAAGAAAACCTAAGTATCCTAAAGGAAGAAAGAAATATCAGCCCACCTGAATCATGCCAGGATGGTCACGGACATTATTTCCAGGCCACAGAGTCCCATCTTGCATTGTCCACCCATCCTCGGGAACTTTTTGTGCTGTGGCTACCAAACTATTTATCCTAACTTTAAATTCTTCATATTCTCTCTGCATGACAAGAAGAAATCAAATAAGAACAGAAATTTTCAAACATTTCACCAATAAACCAGAAAACAACGATAAGCTAATTATTACCACAAAAACTTTCTAATAAGAATTTGAGAACTGACAGTAAAACTAAAATCAAGTCCAGAAATCTGAAGGCTGATAAGTTACAAACCTTCATTGCACGTCTTTCCCTGACAAATGCTGGATGAACTTTGTTTTTCAGATAGTCAATTTTCTGAGAGAAATACCATTCTGGGGCTCGGGGCTCTATGTTAAATCTCTTACAGAAAGGGACCCATTTCCTAGCAAACTCAGATGTCTCAGAAAGGGCTTCAAAAGTAAGCATGGCGGCACCATCATCAGAGACATAGCATACAACTTTGTCAACTGGATAATCAACAGCAAGGATTGAAAGAACTGTGTTTGCAGTAATTAGTGGAGGTTCTTTCAAAGGGTCCACAGTACTAACAAAAATGTCTACACTGGCTAATTCAGATCGTGACCCTTCTTTTTCATATCTGTGAGTATTGAAAGTAAATGATCAAGCAACATAATTAAAAAAAATTGGGGAAATTAGTAAAAGAAGATAAATATAATAGGGAATCAAGCAGAAAAAAATGAAAAAAAAAATTCCAATTACAGCAACAACAAACTGGCTTCTTTACCTTAGTGATAGCCGATCAAGGTAGGTTTCTCGCATTATTGGACACCATTTGGGAAATTGATCCAGAATCCAAGATACAGCAAACCAAATTTCACATATGACCGATATCAACCACAGTGCATATGCATCATTAACAGGATGAAGAAGTCTATAATGAAAAAATAAGCCAAGGATTACAAGGCGGAGTAATATAATCATTCTGTATGGATTTATCTTGCTTGAGGAGATGGGCAATTTCCTTGACAATGGTTGTCTGCCTTCATCCATCCTGTTGATATCAACAAAAAGATTGTTGTAAATACAGCGAGCAATAAACAAAACCATGAAAAAAGCCATAACGTAGATAAGAAAATACAATTACTCTTATTTCAAAATTATTTCAAACAACCAGACCATAATGCCTCGTCAACATGCATTGTCATTATACAGCCATGTCAGTGAGTGAGCAAGATTCTGTGTTTTCCTAAGTAAATGATTCCAAGATTCCAGAGAAAGTATTAACCAAAGATCATGAGTAAAAATAAATTCAACATACAGATATTAGCATTTTAAGATCAAAGGCTAATGGTGAAACACAAATTTGATGGGATAAAAAACAAAGCACCTTGGAAAAATTGATGGAGTTTTGGGAGAATACACACCTCATTTTTTTCACATGCAAGGCCTTTAATTTGTTTCGTAGAAGTTAGTGATTTGTAGACAGACAAGGTTTTTTAATTTGGTTTGAAGAAGTTAGTGTTTTGTAAACATGATCTGGTCCTACCAAAAGGTCTCTCTATATTGCCTCACCAGAATCATCTCATATTATCAATTTTCATACAAAGAACTCCCAGGATATGTGCTTTATAGTCAAATAACATATGTAGAGCATTGCAAGTAACTCTATGTTTAGTAGTAATCATTTTAAGAATTTCTAGGATGAATATGTTGCATGCTCATCATTTTACTAATGCATTTCTGTTTGGACTGAGGAAGAAAAAAAAAAGGGCAAGGAAAGAGAGCGGAGGAGGATTTATTACTCACATGGGCAAATCAGGATCACCCAGATCATTTCCACCAAAGGTTCTACCATCATTTTCTCCTTGGTGTTTTACAACCTGAAGTTTGTCACCTTGTTTTTTCTTCCACTCTTCCATCCGATCCTTCCATGCCACACTTCCATACCCATATACTGCAATATCTTTCTTAGGAACCATTGGCCTTGAATGCACTAAAAAAATGAAGCACTAAGTTGAGTACTTAAGGGATATATAATTTAAGCATCCTTAGAAATAAAAGGATATAGATGCAACTACAAAAACTAACTTACGAGGCATAGATGGATCAGAAGGCATTGGATGAATTCTATTTCCATGACCAGCAAATGGAGGTATAATAAGAGCATGTTGATCAGAAGAAATTTCAAAATCCTATAACAAGAAGAGGGAAAACAAAGAATGAAGAAACATCAGTGGAAAGTATTAAACAGACCACATATATGAATGCAAATTAGGACCATCCATAAACACGGCTACATGCAAAAGTATATAGTAGTAGAAAGAAGGATAACTTGTAAAATTGACTACATTACCTCCTCGCCATAAGTCAAGAGAGGAATTTCAGAACCAAAGGGAGAGGATTGACGTTCGGAATGTGTAGTTGAATTGAAATGAGAACCACGGCCAGTGTTAAGGCGCGAAGATAGTACTGCCTCTGCAACTTGATGTGGTCCCAAAGCATCTAAGTCACTGTAATCAAATTCGTTGTCCAAATCATCGACGTCATCTTCATCTTCATCACCTTCAACCCTAGGACAACCTGCAAAATGTGTAACAAGTTAGAAGATTTCAAATTTATGCAGGAATTCAAAGGTGCAACTAGAAAATGATGAAAAGGTCTCACCTTTGATGCGCTTGTATCTGGTTTTACACTGAGGGCAAGCCTGATTTCCCTCTCTTCTCTCATACTCATAACAGGGCCTACATACAGGGAAAGCACATTCATTGCAGGCAACAAAAAGCTCACCATCCACTGTAATCCCCACCTGGTCCCCACATATGTGACATCCTTGCCCACTCGACTCTTTTGCAGACTTGATCTGCAAAGCACATATAGCCATTAACATAGTTCCAGAAGGTCCTCATCTTCCAAGATGGCAATTTCAGTCCAATTAAGTCACAGAATAATCAAATTTTTGTACTCAATTTTCAGCTTGCCATTCACTATCAAAGATAATTTTCAGCTTGCCATTCACTATCAAAGAAAAACCAAGAGCTACACCAAATTACATGTTCGTGAAAATTCCTTTAATATCTATTTCTTTTTTGGTTTTGTCTGAAATTTTTCCATAATGATTCAACAAAATCAAAATATGCTGACATTTGCATCATGCTCTCACAACATGCTGACAAAAATTCCTGGCCGTCTGCCGACACTTATTATAACTTTATCCTATACACCGTTGCGAATGAGAGATCAAAACAACTTAGCATTGTCATCTTTGTTTCTCTTTCTAGATAGAGATCCAATCAATGTATGCAGATCGTGAAAGATAATTTCAGAAAAGTCTTAAGCTCAATTAATTATATTATTCCAGCATATGCAGTAATTCCACACAGCTTTTCCAATTTTCTCACAATAAATGCATTCCCCAGAAAGTTAAGAATTTGACCCATTAAAGATACAAGAAAAATCGGCACTTGGGAGGATAAAACTGAACACCAGGATCAGAATCTAAAATTAGTCCCCATAAACAAAAACACGGCTATAAAATTAACTAAAACTAGTAAAAAAAAATTATCATTTCAAACAAGAAGACCAAAACCCACAAAATGCAGTCCCCAAGTTCCTATAAATCACTCAAATGAAAAAACCTCATTTATAGCGGTTCCATCAGACCTAAATTATTTAAGTAACAAAATGAGCAAATGGGTGTCCATAAATCTAAGAAATAAGTAAATAAAAAAATAAAGAGAGGGTATTTTTAGAGCCTCTTACCCGGGCAACCTCATCTGCATTGATCAGCACAAACTCATTTCTATTGTGAGAACCAGCAACAAGTCGACCCCTCGTGTCCATCGCTCGCCAAAAACACCACAAAATAAAAACCCAACTCTTCAATTCAACAAAAACCAAACTCTTCAAATCCAGAAACCCAACTCAAAAATCGATCTTTTACTAAAACTGAAGGTCCCAACTAGCCCAAAAAATCCACTTTTGCGCTTCACACCACTCTGTTCAGCACCCATCACAAGGAACCCAAACCCCACATATAGGAAAAGAAAAGAAAAAATGGAAATGTGCTTTTCTTAATAATGAAAAAAACCAATAAAAGTCTTCTGGGTGTGCTTGTAAATTGATTTTCTTCGCAAGCCAAGTCTTCTCTGTAACCTGGCTGGTCTTAATCTAGTCCAGTTTAGGGGGGAGAGAGAGAGAGAGAAAAAAACTGAAAGTGTGGGTAGAAAATAAGGACGCGTAATGGAGAAGGAGATGAAGAAGAGAGTGAGAGACAGAGAGATCGAGAAGGAAATGACTAAAATGTATTATGTGATTGAGAAAAAGATAATGAGGTGGGTGGGTCCCATATTGTGATGGTGGCGCTGGGCTGTGCCCCCACCGTTTGTTTGGTAAGAAAGAGAAGAAAAATTTGTTATGAGAAAAATATAAAGATCAATCAGCCCTTTTCATTTTCTCTTTTTCTTTTCTGGGTAATTTATAATTTTCTTTTTCTTTGTTGGCTCTGTATGAATCTGATGGTTTTTTTTTTTTTTTACTACAATACAGAAACGAAAAGAAAAATAAAAAGGAACATAAACATCTAGTGGGTATCTTTTTTTTTTCTTTTCACTTCGTTTGGGTTTTGTATTTTTGTTAGGAAGACTTTCTGTCTTCCAAACTCACGGTTTTGGTGTGGGTTTAGAAGAAGAAAGAGTGAGAGAGTGTGATGCAGTAGAAAGAGAAAAAAGATGAAATTTTTAGAGAGAGAAAGACCCAAGATGTAGGATCTGCTCACGCGGTGTAGATTATGTCTTTACTCTCTCTCTCTGCTCTTCTTTTTCCATGGTATGGTTCTCTGTACTTTGTACTACGCGTTTTTTCTCTGTAAATCTTCTTTTATTAATTAATTTTTTTGGCCTTTTTTCTCTCTCTGTCTCTGTAATTTTCTTTCTCCGTTGGTAAATTTTCTTTTATTTTTTACCAGACGTGTGCTGAGTCTGCTGACAGGGGGGAAAAATTAAAAAAAATAAAAAGCAAAGTGTACGGACTGTGTTGACTGGTGAGAAAGTAATGTTTGGTGAGTAAATGAAAGCAAACCAAGTGCCCTTTCTTCTTTGTGGTTTCTGGACTGGGTTTGGTTTGGTTAGGTTTGGAATTTACGCGTTTCTTTTTTTTTTTCTTTTGTCTTTTGTTTTTATGATAATTGATAGCTGAAATATAGTTGGGAGATTAATCTTTTCATTTTTATTACTTTTTTATTTTTTCCCCAAAGTATGGTTGATATGTAATTAACCATTTTGTCCTTTTCTGAAAGAATTATGTACGCCATAATTCATAAACAATTTTGAATTAAATTTTGTTAAAATTATTGGATCTTCGTCGTTCCTAATAAAATTATTTAAAAAATAAAAAGAAATTTCTACTGTAGTAAAATTAAATCTGGATTAAAAATTTCTAAGAGAACTATTAGAAGGAAAAATGGATCCTTCAAAAGAATGGTAAATAGTAAATTATTTCATTTTCAAGTATAAAATGATAAATGGATTATGGTCTTAACAAAAAGAAACTCACATCGAGTTTTGCAATTGCTTATCGAAAGTCTTTTTTAATAAGTTTGGGGGAAAAATTTCAGGAAAAAAAGAACAAAGAGAAAAAAAGCAATGTACACATTTGAAACAATTAATATGGCTTCAAAGCTTATAAAATTGATTAAATCATAATTTGACAAGGCTTTAAGGATTACTGTAATCAAGATAATTCAATTAGAAATATTGATCAACATGTCTATACCACCAGTTTAGTAGATAAAATGAAAAAATAGATATATAAAAAAGTTTTATACCCTTTTAAATATCCACAATTTTCATTGAAATAAATTAAAATTGCCATTTAATGAGTTCTTGTTTTTCGTTACTCTTTGAATATGCCAACTAATTAATATATAGTGGGTCTGGAAATTACACAAAGCAAGGAATTCAATAATTTGCAAGAATTGGAATGAAACCTAAGTCTTTATAGAAAAATGCCATATGTATATATAAGAATATGTAGCTAGTTAATTGATGAAACAACTATATATACATATTTATATGGTGGTGAAATCTCAGGAAAATTTTGCATTTTATTGCCTTTTTATGACATTGTAGTGTTGTCATTTCTCATACTGGATTGCTAGAAAGGATTTCAGTGGTATGCTACTACCGAACTAGACCCCTAACAATAAATCTGCGCTTGCTTCTATTTCTTATAANAAAAAAAAAAATCTAGTGTTATGTATGGCGATTTTTTATAGTACATAGAACTGTAATAACGTTATTAATAAATAACATAATATTATTTATAAATAAAATAATAAAATTTATAATAAAATAACATTACTAATTTATATTATTTTATTTACATAAAAATTACTTTATTATAAATATTATTATTTCGGTTGTTTGGGTAACCATCTGTAGAAAATCCCCTGTTAACCAACTATTTGATTCAGTGCATTTACCAAAATATTAAATTATTTACCTAAGAAAACTATTTTGATTCAGTGCCGACGTGCCGTACTGAAGTGATTATGGATTTTCGAAATCTCTCACAAGCTAAAGCGAAGAATCTAAGATATTAACTCAAAAAGAGAGAGAAGGAAATTATAAAAGATCTTCTTTCTCTCTCTCTTTTTTTTTTACCTGCTTCTTCTCCTCTCTTTCTTTTTTGTCTTTTTTTCACCTAGCTGATTAGCCAACGCGATAAAAAGTTCCAATTATTTTTTTTCCTTTAACTATTCATTTAATTCTATAGAAAAATAATCCATCTTATTAGATATACAACTCATTTTTTAAATAAAAATAAGTGTAAAATAAAAATTTGATGTAATATTCATTTTTCATATAAATTAGATATATTACTCACAATCTTTAGATGTCATTTGATAACAAGTTAGTTTTATATCTAAAACCCTTAAAAATTAGTTTTATTATCCATTTTATTTATAAACTAGTTGTCCTGTAAAAGTTACTCCCCCCCCC
>QANX01004885.1:19459-63525 GCA_003254975.1 Ochetophila trinervis
TAAGTATTCAAAGTATTTATATATAAATATATCGGTTTATTATTTTCCAGATATAAAAAGCAATTATCAACCATACTCATATGAATATTTATCGATCTGGCCAAAAAAATAATCATCTGAATATTTACCAAAATAACCGCAAAAAAATTGGTAGTGTATAATTTCAACAAAAGGTCGACATATTAAAAAAACAAAAAAAAGGGTCAGTCGTTCTCACATTTTCCTGTAATTCAATATATGTTTTTTCAATATATGTTTTTCTTTTTAATTACCTGTTATTCCATATACGTTGAGCATCCAATATTTTTGAATAATAAATTTATGCATATACCGACAGATTAGAGAGAACCCATTTTATTTTTTGTTATTTCGTACGTCAGTTTTTAAAAAATTGATATTAATTTTGTTATATACATATATATATACATGTTTTTCTAAATCCATACCGTCAATGTTAATTGGATTGATCCTATTNGAAGGATGAGTGGTCATCTCAACACCTAGCTTCCTTAATTCCAACATTAAAGGAAGCTGCACTGATTGCACATACGCCAGAGAACCTGTAGCTTTCCTACTCAAAGCATCAGCTACCACATTAGCCTTTCCAGGGTGGTAGTCAATCGTGCAGTCATAATCTTTTATCAACTCCATCCACCTTCGCTGCCTTAGATTCAAATCTTTCTGAGTGAATAGATACTTCAAGCTTTTGTGATCCGTGAATATTTGGCAGGTGGTTCCATACAAATAATGCCTCCAAGTCTTAAGCACGTGTACAACTGCTGCTAGCTCTAGATCATGAGTGGGGTAGTTCAACTCATGTTTCTTCAGCTGTCGTGAAGCATAAGCCACTACTTTCCCATGCTGCATAAGCACACATCCTAAACCCTGATGTGAAGCATCGGTGTAGACTACAAATCCTTCGTCACTCTCGGGTAACGTAAGCACTGGTGCCATAGTCAATCTTCTTTTCAACTCTTGAAAGCTCTTTTCACATCTATCGTCCCAAATGAACTTAATACCTTTTCTTGTTAACTGGTGAAATGGTCCGGCTATCTTCGAGAAAGCTTCTACGAAACGCCTGTAGTAACTAGCTAAGCCAAGAAAACTCCTTACTTCTGTAACGGTAGTCAGTCTCTCCTAGTTCAACACTGCCTCCACCTTTTGAGGATCTACAAAAATCCCATCTTCTGAGACAACATGACCAAGAAATCCTACTAGATCTAGCCAAAATTCGCATTTGCTGAACTTGGCATATAACTGATGTTCCCTCAAGGTCTGTAGAACTCGTCTCAAATGCCTTTTATGCTCAACTTTGTCCCTCGAATATATCAAAATGTCGTCTATGAACACGATGAAAAATTTGTCCAAATAGGGCCGAAAAACTCTATTCATCAAATCCATGAATACTGCTAGAGTATTTGTCAATCCAAAAGATATCACTAGGAACTCATAGTGTCCATAGCGGGATCTATAGGCTGTCTTTGGAATATCAGATTCTCTAATCCTCAACTGATGATATCCTGACCTCAAATCAATCTTCGAAAATACTTTAGCTCCNACTGAAAATAACTTTTAAATAGACATTATTTATTAAATAGACACTGTAACATATAAACAGAAATATTTTTATTCCTTCTACCACATAAATTCTAATAAAAATAACCATTAAAAATACTTAGATATTTTTTTAGATATTTTTTATTTTTTTATATCATATCAACTTAATAAACTATTTATACATATCAAAATTTTTTATACCAATCTATTGACAAAACTTTTTTTTATGATAAACATGATTTTTTTTTTTGTAATAAAGGTAAGAAGCAGGATATAAAAGAAGACAAGAGGCGTACCAGTGCTAGTAGCGAGGACGCGTGTTAAACAGCACGGTGACAAGTGTCACATGTGGTGTATAAAAGTCGTTGGCTTTGCGTCAATAGCTCAATTATTCAGAATCTAACTTGGGTCCCACGACAAAGGCTCTGGCCCCAACGTCCTTATCCACGTGTCCTACACTATGCCGTGTCGAAGTGAGCAAAAGGCAAAGCGGCTCTTTCTCCTTGTTGGGAGTCCGTGATATGCAAGCCAGCGAATAAAGGATGCGTGTCCCTGTAAGAAAGATACACGTCTCACGCCTGTACTGTTTAAGTTTCAAGGAGGCTTTGGAAAAAGTGGTTAAGGGTATGGTCAGCTGTCTGATACCACTTATAAAAGCTAAATCTGTTTCCACACCTATTACCAAAACAAAAAAAAATCTGTTTCCACACCTATAAGGCTGTGACATGTTTGTAGAAATTCCAAACTTTTAAAGTTTGACAGATTTGTGGGTCCATCTTCCATCTCTTCCCATTATACAGTATTTTGACTCTCTGTTGTCGCTTGCCCCGACATTACCAGACTCGGATCCTCTTGGTTACAAGTTATTGATTTTATCGATTTAAACCATAATGTGCAACGCGCCTACACAAGTCTCAACCCAGCCAATTATGTTAGCTGTGACTGACAGAGAAAATAGGGACTATTAATTCTACCTTTACTATTAATAATGGTAGCAAAAATATTTTATATTTAGTCACTAACAAATTAAATATGATCATTTAAAAAAATATATATAATTATTTTAACACCATAAATATTTATTTTGTTTAGTCTTAAGCAATAAAAAATATCTCGAAAATAAATTTTGTGAAATAAAAGAATACCTTAAATCTATATCACTAATGTTCCTTTTTTTTTTTGATGAATTATCACTGAATGTTACTGTAAAAACAGTCCAGTAGTAAAAAGCATAATTCAAATTTTCTCATTAGCAATATTAGCAAAATAATAATGAATAGATCTGTCACCTGAATAGCCAGTTAACCACCCCACCCGGAATAAAGAGGCTGAACTCTGAAGTTATAATGCTCAACGGGGGTGGTTTATTTGTTTAAAAAAAAAATGAGGGTGGTTCAATTGTTCAAATTGGGTCATTGTCAAACACTCTGCTTTGCAGACTAAACACGTTCAACCCTTTCGTTGGGCCCATCCCGTAGATGTGCAATGGCCAATGGGTTTGTCATCTTGGGTTAGTCGACTCTGTATTCTGTACTCTATTTCCATTTTTCTCTTTTTTATATATATATTTTTTCGAAAATAAAAATAACAGAATGAACGAAGAAAATAAAATAAACCGTCATTTCGTTTTCAGTGCACTTCATTTTGTTTGTCAGGCAAATTTTACTATGCAACATTTTTATTTGGAATTACTATAAATTTTTTATTTTATTATGTATAAATATTATATAATATATTATTTTTATTATTGTATTATAGTTAAATATTATTTATTATAAATAATGTAATAATATTATTTTATTATAGATTAATATTAGTTTGTTATGAAATAGTTATTTTTTATTTTGATGTTTTGCTGTTAACTTAAGTTTATTTTCCATATTCCATTAGGCTGACTTTTTTTATTTTTATTTTTAGATGAGATTGTCGAATTTTGAATTTAAAAATTTAAAGATATTTATGTTGAATTATCATTTATTTAAAAATTAACAT
This sequence comes from Ochetophila trinervis, assembly GCA_003254975.1. Lineage (NCBI taxonomy): Eukaryota > Viridiplantae > Streptophyta > Magnoliopsida > Rosales > Rhamnaceae > Ochetophila > Ochetophila trinervis. The sequence goes on from QANX01004885.1 coordinate 23,009, forward strand.
ATAAGTCTCATATCTTTTGAAATAATTTTAGATTTTTACATGTATTTTTTATTTATAAGTAGAATTGTTAAATTTTAAACCTAGAATTTCAAAGACTATCGGTACAAAATTAAATTATTACTGATTTCATAAATTAAGCTGATTAAGAAAACGTGGCTAGTTTTTTATATTTTTATTTTTCCCGAGCAATTTTTATTTTATTTTTCAATGTCTGAGTGGAAGCTGCTCTTTATAATTTATTGCTTTGTTCAAATAAGATAGAGTTGTAGGCCTAGTTTGGGTTTGTAAGAAAAATATATTTAGCGGAAGCATAAAATCAATAACCCATAAGAAAATATGTGACTGAATCATATGAAAAATAAAACAAAATACCTCGCAGACTTTCTGTATTTGATGCGTGGTATAATGATTCTACCGGATCTACGATCTGCACCTGGATCTATAGGCTATCACCAGGTCTGCTACCGGATCTGCAACTGGGATCTACCACCGGATCTACTACTGGATCTACCACTGCTACTGGGATCTACCACCGGATCTGCTAGATCTTCCAGGACTAATCTCAGATAGTACAGCAGAGCGTGGACTCTATTGTATCTCAGGGAATAAAACCGAAATATTAGAGAATGAATATTTTCTCTAATATTTTCACTCGATGTTTTTTTACGTATTCTCTCTGAATTAATTGAATCAGTTTGTTCTCTGGATTCTTTCTAATATTTGTACGTACAAATGATAGAAACCCAAACAAACTAATATTCTCAATTTAAAATTTAAAATAAAATCTTAACAGACTTAATCACTGTTATCTAGATTTTATCTTATCAATAATTTAATTATATCAGATAACAAATTATCTTATAATCAAATTTAAATTAAATTGAAATACAGAGAGAATTATCAAATAAGATAATATCTCAAGTGGGACCAAGATCATAAATCCAACAGTCTGACTGTTCTATATTAGAATCATCGATTCACCGTTAAGTTGTCTGGAAACTAAGGCAGATTAGGTTTCTACTTTCTAATTTGGGCCCAAACTTACAACCTTAAGAACATCATTCTAATGCTGAAGATGACTTGTGAGCGAAAATAACAGATGGCCCATCTAATCCTAAACATCAATCAATCTCTTAGCGTAGGAAAGGATAACAGGGAGAGAGGATCGAAGATGAAGGAGGACTGTAGGAATTTTCCCAAAAAAAATAAAGAAAGAACTGTTTGGAAAAGTGAAAAAACTGGAAAGGTCTCAGTTTATTCCTCCTCTCGTTTGCTATATATCACATGAAGGATGGTTAGCTACTTTTCATCACTTATTTGGTATAGAAAGAAAAAATAAAAGTATATATAACTATAAATTTTACTTATCAACTAATTATGAGAGAGAATGCTAAAAAAAATAGAGATGGTCTTTAGTTCGAAAAATAATTAATAAAGTGTGCGAATACAATTTTACACTGGTTAAACATAAAACTTAAAAAAAAGTTTAATCATTTTTCTTAGTAAAATTGACAATTTTTAAGTGAAATTCTAAATTTTTTAAGACCTAACACACTAAACAACTACAATATTTTTCATTTTCTACTATGACTAGGTTTTTTTTTTTTTGAATGATTATTCATCAAAAAGAAAAAAGAAAAAAAATTGTTAAAATGGTCATTATTCTATACTTGATTGCATTCCGATCGCTTTTTTTATTTTTATAATATATCGGACTGTTTTGACAAGGGATGACCACTTCCTTAAGTGTGATTAGGTAAGACCATGACCGTTCAATACTTCCAAAGTGAAAATTTTAGGGGTTTGGTCGTACTGTGTTAGAAATTGTCTCACTTGATCCACCATTTTATTTAATTTTTTTTTCTTCCCTTTCTTGGGTAAAGAAAAAAAATCTATCAGGACTGCTTGTTTCTATTTTTATATTCAAATTATGATTAATAAGAAAAAATTTAATATTTAATATTTTATTTATTTTTATGAAATTCAAATAGAAAATTTTAATCAAAATATATGATTTATTATTATTATTATTATTATTATTATCTTTTAAAACGTAAGAATTAAAAAGGTGGTTCCTGTAGGAGAAATTCATCTCGAAGAACAGTGTTTTATTTTCTGATTTTTTTTTTTTTATATTTTATTGTTTAAACAGGTTTTTAATGCAAAACGACAGATGGACAAGGTGGCTTTTAATAGCTTGAAGTCAAAGTCCGTTTGAAAGTAAATTTCTTTTGGTTTGTTATCTAAAGCTTGCTAAGCACGCCAAGCTGTTTGGCCTTGGTCCTCCTAAAGAATAAATCAGATTTGGAACATTTTTTTTTATTAAGTTGTTTCCATTTAAAATTTAACAAATAAAAAATATTAAAAATATTTTTAAATAATTAAATTTATTTTTAATTTGATATTTCAATATTTTTCTGTAATGTTGTTATTTGTTATGATTTTGACGGAACATTTTATAAATATATAATATTTTATAAAATTAATTTTAATTATAGTTTTTAAATGAACTTATATAATTATTATTTATTCTGCCATTGATAAAAAAAAATATAATTCAAATAAAAAATATAATAATAATGATTACGCTGTCTCCATCAATTTTCAAAGCTTCTGTTCAAATTATCCTTTTTTTCCGCCCTCCCATGGAAGCACTCACGCTTTGACGTGGGAAACAGTTATTGGATTAGATAAGTACTAGATGAGATTAACAGCTGCAGCCTGCAAATATTTAATTATCACACGCATTCACATAACTCAATCATGGTTCATGACTGTAACTCTTATTTTAATATATTTTTTTAAATTCTATTCGCTTTATTTTATTTTCCTATTTTTGCTTTATTTTGTGTCTTTAACTTTATTTTCTGTCTACTCAAAAGTCGGGACAGTTTGCAGTGCTCGATTTGAATTTTGTCGTTCTTATCAACAAAACATACAAGTAAATACTAACGATGATGATAATAATAATACTAGATAACAATAATGAAAATGGGTTTCATGATTCAACACTCAAAAGACGAGATGAGCAATCGTTATCCTCAGAAACTCCAAACCCTAACTCATACATATAATACCGGAATTTAAAGATTAAATTTTAAAAAGTAAATTAATTTAGCATGGATTATCAGAGGCATTTAGAAACTGAGGATCGAGCTTGGCCCTACAAATCGGACAAACCGAATGCTTAGAAAGCCAGGTATCGGCACATTCCAGATGGAAGCCGTGGTTGCAACCGGGAACAAGCCGAGCAGGTTGCTCCCCCTCGATCTCGTCCAGACAGACTGCACATTCAGTCGCCATCACGAGCTCTTTCCCGGTAATTTTCGGCAATTTATCGAGCTCCGAGGCTGACAACCCTTTCTCCGTAACCGGCTTGACCGGCGCTTGAAATTCGCTCCGGTTATTTGTGGTGTACCATAGGAGACAAATATAGACTATGAACACTGCGCTCAGGCCGGCGCACGGTAGAAAAAGTGCCAAAAAAACCGATACAAGCATTCCACTCGCCGTCTTCTCGTTATTTTTTGTCTCTTCCCTCTAAATTGTGGACGACGATGCCTGGGCGAGTGACGGAGATTTAAGGCGGTTGGTGGAGAAGTGGATGTCTCGGTTGGGGGCGTTTACTGCACAGCATAGCGCCAAATTGGAGTTTTTTTTTCTTCTTTTTTTTTTTTTCTTTTTTTTTTTCCTTTAAGGAGATTGGTTAAGTGAGAGGGTGGATGGAATCTGAGGTGGGGAAGTATGGCTGGCTGTAGTCTAAATGGCGGTTTTATTTATGGGTGAGAGTGACGAAGGTAACGTGTAATGTTTCTGGCCTTCTGGGGGTACAAGTATAACGGCTATATTGGGAAGGAACTTAGTGGTTATCTCGTATTTCACAAAAGTGTAAAAAGCCAACGAGTTATGACAAAATACGTTTCTTACCTCTTCGTTTCTTTTATTTGCGGTGCTTGCTGCCTCTGGTAAGTGGTATGTTAGTGTGCTTTTCTCCGTTCTCAATATGACTCAGAGTGCAGTGAAGCTATTCACAAAAAAAAAGGAGTGCGCTGAAGCTGAGAGATCTTGATTCGAAATTTATAACCTAATTTAGTATTTGTTCCCAATAAGGCATACTATGCGGATTCCAATGGCGCTGCCTTGGTTTTTATACAAGTTTTGGAAAAAACAACTGGTTGCGCGTGGGCCCTGTAGGCGTAATTAGTGGTGGAAATACCAATCTTTTAAAGTAATTCTTCTTTGGTTAATACTATATGCACACCCATATAATAGCAAATAAAAACGAGTGTAGTCATTTTTCTTTATGCATTTTAAATTTTTTAAGCTTCTTGAGCTTAAAGTAAAGATCTCATTAGTCATTACTTCTTGGCTGTAAAGTTCTGTGGGGTTCTATTTTCAACATTTTAGTCATAGACAAAAGGAAAAATGAATTCTTCCTGTAAAATTGTGAAATGGCTGTGGAAATTATTAGAGGAAAAGAAAAAGGCAGAGACTCTGTAGCTGCTTACTCAAATAATTATTTAGAAAGCTTGCATAAAAAAATCAGAGATTGAAGCTTCCAGCCCTTCGTTTTCACCTCGACAAGTCACAAGCTTTTTAAAATATCTTGCTATTGATCATACTCCAGAAATCTCTATCAACTCCCACGGAGTGAATCTGAAACAAAAAAGACGAAGAGATCAATGGAAGTGACTGAATCGTGCATTCAGAGACTACTAGACCAAATCAAACTGGTATCTGAAGCTATCATCTATATATGCCCCCCCAAAAAGAATAACAATAAAACAAAGAGATTTAAACCGTGAGTCTCAAACACAAGGCATATGAGCCTTTTATAAAACCATATTATGAAAAATGAGATTCTAGAACATTTTTTATAAGTCATCCCTGGTAAGATGACAGCATATATCCAATGGGACAGAAGGTAGCCAATTAAGCATATTCCTGATAGATGTTCAATCTTCTGATCTTATTGAATGTAGAACAGTACTTAAAAACGAGGGATCCCACAAATACAAGCTGCTATTCTATGAAGAGCCATTTCGTTATTTGTGTTTCTTATTTATTTTTTTTCTGTTGGTAATAATTTTGTTATTTGTGGTTGCATTCAGGGTAAGAACACTACTCAATCTTTGAAATGATGGGAAAGCGATTAGTGTCTCCAACAGAAATCTCTGTGTCTCCAAATCTGGATGTGAATTTTATAAGAGCATGACAACTCATCCATTGATTCCAAGGTTCTTGATTAGTCAGCAGCCCAAATATTATGCCACTGCCAATTTCTCACTGTGTCCCCCCAAATCTCCACCTTGTTCCCCTCCGCTTTGTCTTGCAGCACGAGTTAAAAGTGAGATAGTAACCGTATTTCTTCATCTCCATTCATAATTCATATAGCTTTTGACTGATTTGGTTCCTCCGGGAAAGTTCTAAGTGCTCTTGGAAGCATATAGATGTATTTATATTGGAAATGAAAAATGAAGTTCCAGATGCTCTTGGATTTTTTTGGTCGCGTTTATAAGTGTTCTTTTGCAGCAGCCTCTCCAAAATGAATATTATTATGAGCTACTTTTAGCGATGCTCCCCAAAATGAATATTATTATGGTTTGTAACATTTTCTTATGTGATCCAAATTTCTGTTTGATCACAAAATTATGATGTGGATCCCCATGTTAAAAATATATTTTCCTATGGAAGCATAGAACTATAATTTTTCTATAAATAACCTTGTGAGTGCATATTCTGAAACAGAGATGTGGCCTCAGCATATAATATATAGGACAGAAGCTTTTGATCATGAAACAGCATTAGGTTCTTACACCCATATTCCTCAACTTATAAAAGTGGACCTTGTTTCTTTCTCCTCAACGCAATCTACATCTAGTGGCATTTCCACATTCTGTTGGGGCAGCAGCTAAAGGACTACTGCACAAGTTGGCACCAAGAAAACTCAGACACTAGATCGGAAAAACCCACATTAAAGAATGCTAAACAACTTTATAATCGAATCCAGAAAAATCTCTATAACTCAGTGGAAGGGCATAGGCGTAGCCTCTTCCATACAGCAGAGGAGGGTAGATTAGATATTTTGGGGCACAACTCGCGGGAAGCGTGTGAGAGAACGAAGCCAAATGTCGAAAGTACTCCTATGAAAATTTCACGCCCTGATAGAAAAGGCGGTAATTCGTTTTACTTCAAGGGGTAAATTACGAATACAAAGAGAAGAGCTAACGTCTAGGTCAACGGCATTAGTAGGATTTTTATTTTTGAAAAAAAGATGCATATAAAAGGATTACATTCTGTCAGCATCTATGCACCATTTTCATTTTCTGGGGAAGATTCATTGCGGTTTTTTGAAGTGAAAGCAGAGAGAACCAAGATGCAGAGATCGAAGAATTCGACCCTGATTTTGCAGTCAGCTTTGTTGTTTTTGTTCATCTTTGTTTCCAAATCCTATGTTTGTGCGCAGTCGTTACCACCTGCAAAACTTGATGGGTTCGTGTACGAAAAACACCGAGTCGACTGGGATGCAATTCTGATCGAAGCGTTCGTCGACCCAGTTTGTCCTGATAGCAGGGACGCGTGGCCAGCTCTCAAGCAAGTTCTACAGCAATACGGCTCTCGTGTTGCGCTCGTTGTTCACCTTTTGCCTTTACCGTCAGTAAATTCTCTTTCAATTGGATTTTGGCGTGTGTTTGGTTTCGGAGAGAAACAAAAAAGGAGAGGAAAGGAAATTTTTGAAAAAATAGAAGAAATAAATTAGCATGCTAGTATGTCGAATTGACTGAGTTAAATTAAACTAACCAGGAGATTTTTTATGTTTATTTCTGACTATTACGACTATTCGTTCAAATTACTGAATTTTGATTCTTTTTATAGAGGGCTTTATTATGAGTGTCATGTGTGCCTTGTGGAAAAGCATTTGCATGTTCTCAATATAATTTGCAAATTTTAAATCTTTTTCTAACTCAAAAAGCTTTATTCTTTCTGTGGAGTTTTTATCAATTTATTCTCTTAATTATCTCAAAGACTATAGGATGTTCCCTTTGAGAGTAAAACCTCATAGTGAGGGGGATTGAGTTTTGAAAGATAAGATAAGAAAAGAAATCAAATACATGTTTCTTGAAACTGAGAATTGAAACTCTGGACCTTTGGACTATGTCCGATTGTTTTTATTCTTCAAAACATGATAGATATATAATTGCAGTTAGCTTTCAGAGAGATAATAACTTTATCTGGTTTATGAATACTGCAGTTACCATGACAATGCTTTCGTTTCTTCACGTGCTATACACATTGTAAACAATCTTAATAGTTCAGCTACATTCGAAATGTTGGAGTGGTTCTTCAAGCATCAGGTTTGTGTTCCCATTTTTATGGAATTCCTTCTCTAATAAAGCAAATATCATTTGCATTTACCATAGTAAACAGGAAACTTTAGACAACTTAACAACTGCTCAGTTTATGATTTATCTTTGAGTTTGTAAAAATATTTTAGGTTCTAGTTTGGAATTTTTTTTTCATTCAGAGCTTCCTTAGACATTATCTATATGTGGGTTGGAATCTAAATTTTTTTGCCATGTTCAATAAAATTTGCCCCAACTTTAGCAGTGCAGGGGATGGTGTTATTAGATGCATTGGCCTTTTTCACTCGTGCAACTTTGTCTGCAATGGACATATTCTAAAATCTGAAGCTTCGTGAGGCAATCAAATTAAGCTCAATATGTTTTCCTTATTTAGTTTTACCTCTGAGTTTTGAATACGCTTGGGATAGCTCTAACATTTATTTATTTCTAAATAATAATTCATATGATGAGAGAGTTAGGACAGGGATAAACCATGTCAAGCATTCACTTCTCTGTTTAGATTGAAATTTGGTTGCACGTTTTAATTTTTAGCCACTATTTTCAATTGTTGGAACTTTACAATTTTCTTGTTTCACTATTTTCAATTTTTGCAACATTCCAAGTTTCATGTTGGCTTGTTTCATAATGTTAAACAGGAGAAGTTTTATAATGCTCAAACTCGCAACTTGTCTAGGGCTTCGGTTCTCAATGAAATTGTGAAATCTGTAGCTGAAGTAGTTGGTAACTCCTATTATGATGCTGTGCAATCTGATTTCAACGATAGGAATACCGATCTCAAAACAAGGGTTTCCTTCAAGGTTTGCAGCTTATCAATTTCATTATGAACATATGTAGTTAACTTGTACTGGTGCACATAACAAAAGTTACGGAACCCTTTCACCATATTATTTAGAAATATTTGACTTTATGTTATTATTTGTCACTCTATTTTTCATCGTTTCTGATTATGTTCTACATGCGAATATCTACTGTCTTGCAGTATAGTGCTTTGAGAGGGGTGTATGGAACACCAACTTTCTTCCTTAATGGATTTGTATTGCCCGATGCTGGCTCTGCATTAGATTTTGCTGGCTGGAAAACCATCATTGATCCGCTAATTGGTGAAAAGGGTCACAGACACGGGGACAATCTGCATTTTTTTTTATGAATGACTTGCTATTTAACTTTGCAATAATTCGGCTCTTTCTACTCTGCTTGGCGTGGATGGTTTGTCTAAAGAATAAGCACTATGCCTATAGGGGGTCCACTATTTTATTATGTATACTCTGTTTGTGAGCATGGAACAAATGCTTTGTAATGCAGGAGAAGAATATATTATCGGTACATCGATACATTGGTATCTCCTTTAAATAAAACTCACAAAACTATTTGTAATATCTTGCTGGCACCTACCTAAAACTCACACACAATAGAAGAAGGAAAGTGTCTTAACTTGGTTTGCAAAAAAAACAAAAACTTGCGCAATTTTCCGGTTTACTTTGTTTTATTTATTTATTTTAATTTACCAGTCTACTGAAAAGAAAGCCTATTTGGAATTAGCAATTGCATTTTCAATGATCTCTTCAAAATTTCAATCTTTTTTTATGTAAAGAGCTATAATTAATTTTTATAATTTCAATAGACTCTAAAAAAAGAATAGACGTTGGCTCTTCAAATGTAAAGAGTCAAATTCACTATCTATATAGAACTTCATTTATTCTTCTATAATTTTCTATGCACATTTATAATTAAATATATTAATTATAATTTTATATTTTAATATTTTTAATACTATCTTGGTTTAGAAATGATGAAAAATGAAGAAAAAATATGAATCATAATTGTTTATTAGAAAATGTAAAATAAAGAGTGATTATAAAGAATGTAATGGAAGTTTGATAAATAAAATTTACTCTTTAATTTTTTTTAAATTTTAAAATTTTTTTTATTTTAAAAATTATACTCTTTAAAATAAAAAGTACAAATGAAGATGCTTTAAAACGGAAGAAGGTAAAAAAGAATAAAATTGGTAAATGAGTTTTATGGAACGCCTACTTTCTTCCTGCGTGGAAAACCTTTTATGGATCCAATAATTGGTAAGAGGGATCCCAAGACTCATGTTTTTGCTTATGAAGGACTTGCTATTTAACTTTGCAACACATTATTGGTTCTTTATGCTTTGCTTGACCTTCATGGTTTGTCTTAAAATAGTTAGGGTGTATTCAATAATGAGTTTTAAAAAATTTTACAAAGGTGAAAAGTTTCGATATATTCATTTCAGACTTTTAAATTTTTTATAAAGTCATGAGATATTTAATCCAGACTTTTAAAAACTTTAAAAAAATTTATAAAAATAACGAGGTATTCAATTAAAACTTTTTAAAAGTTTACAAAGTCTATATATATTCAATCTAGACTTTACTCTTTTATAAAATAACTTTTATAGACTTTTTAATTAGGGTATATATATCAAATCTCAAAATTTGTTTATCATCCTCTCTAAAAATTTTTGTAAACTTTTTAAAAAAAATAAAAGACAAGTAGGAATAGGGTTCTTTGTGTTCATCTTGTTCTACTATTTTCTATAGATTTCATATATTTCTAATCTCCAGTATTTATGTATGAACAAGAACAAAAATTTGAAACTTTTTCTAGATTATTACAGTGGTTCTATGGATGTATTTTGGGTTTACGAATTCTATGCCATAGTTATGGTTATTTTTGTTGCTTTTTCAAATAGTTGCTTTTTCTTGCTATATGTATGAACAAGATTCCATTGATATACCGCCTAGAAAAAAAAAAAGGAAACAGACTTTTTGGATTATTGTTTTTTTATATTTTTTATATGTTTCGCCTATCAAATACAATTAGGGCCAAAACTACTGTAAAAACTAACGGCAAGATTTCATGCTTCAAGGGTAAAGAAATTAGGATATCATACAAAAAGCCAAGACGTCGTTGTAATGACCATCAATCAAACATTTGCTTATGTAAGCCTACATATAAAATTAAAGGCATTAAAAAAATAGGAAAAATGCTTCCTCCTTCTATCTATATATACAAAACTATTATTAAAGAAGAAATTTGAATAGGTGGACTCCCATTCTGGTTAATGCATTCACCCCTTTGTTATTTATTTTTTACAATTCTATGGGCCTCAAAATTTATTTGGCTACAATTTGTATTTCATTTTTTTTAAGTATTCAGCCTCTGTAAAAAATTTAGGTGGATTATTTGAGAGTAATGTTTTGTATTTATTTTTTCAAGCTAACTTATTCCAAATTCTCTCACTTTTTGGCCTGTTTTCTGGTACACTTTCTATCCCAATGTATGTGTGTATATGATTGAAATCACTGTTTTTTTTCTCTCTATTTTTTCTCCAAAATTTGTATTATATGGATAGAAAAATAATAGAATTTGATTGATTTTGTGAGAAAGAAGTTTGCTATTGGTGTCAATGTAACATTAGAGTTACAGCTTGTTGATGAGAAAATTTAATTTTTGTCTTTTGATGTTTGCCTTTCTTTTATAGTAAAATTTACCAAATACATATTGTTCCTGACAATTTTTGATTTAATGTTTTGTTCTTAGGTGTGTTATAATGATGAGGAGAAGCAATGACCAATAGCATTGGGGAGTGATTTTTATACTGTAGTGTAGAAGGTGTAAAAGATATAAGTAAAAATTTGTGAGATATAAAATATAAGTGTTTGCTTTTTAGTTGAGGAGTATTTGAGAGATTAGGAAGTTATTTTTTCCATGGGCATTCACTCTAAGGAAACGAAAAATTTGAGTGCATCCATAAAGAAAACCTAAAAGAAAATGCATGAACATATCAAAAAATCATGTGTAGTATTAGTGCCGATTCCAAACCAAAATGCAAAGTCCCAATAAAATTGAATAATATCTCACATGACTCGTGTTGCATGTTGTGTATCCAATGCCAGTACATGTTGAGATATTACTAAAGCATAAAATTTTATGGATTGAGTGTTATACAGATTTTTGTGAATAAGATAAATTAATTAAAATTTAAAGACTTTAACAAGATTCTCAAACCAGAAACCCATAAGTGAAATTAAGAAAGAAAAAATGAATAAGAACAGGTCAATCCGACCTTCACTGCGAAATCCAACAGGGCGACAACTATATATTTAGCATTGAGGTTAACAACAACCACTGTAACATCATCGTTCATCTTCATAGTCCTTGCGTTTGACACCACTAAGTACTTAGACTTCTTTTTGACTTCTTTTTTTGTCAGTTTCAATGAATACATAGTATATTAGACTTTATTATTCTTGTTCTTTTTTTTTTCTTTTTCTTTTTTTCAATACAAAAGTATATTTGGCTTTTAAATATAGGATTCATCCTTATGTACAGTAGCAATTTAGCAGTTTGTAACATGATTTATTGCAGCAATTATTAAAGTTATATTTCTCTATTTTTACTTATTTGACTTTTTTTTTTTGTGTGCACATATTTGGGTATATAATCATAGTTAATACTAAAGCTATATTTTAATTTTTTATTATATTTCATGTGCAATATAGTAATTTAATGGAAGACTCAAACAAAGAAATGACAAATGAAAAAAGAAAAGCATGGAAAAATATAGAGTATGGACAATGGATGAAAGCAATGAGTTATTAAGGATCCTTGTTGATGCTGCCAAAAGTGGATGACTTGATAAAAATGGTTCATTTAGCAAGCAAACAGTAGAAAAAAGAATACTCCCTACTATCACAAGGAATGTCATTCTGTTGAATTTTCAACTGAGCCAGATAATGAAGATTTATCTTCTTTATCAGTTATTGTTAATTAATATGATGATTCTGAAACAATTATTGAAACTCAAGTGCAACAGAGAAAGTATGCTAATGAATTGATAGTTGATATAGTTACTACTATGTGGAATGATCTTGAAATTATTAATAACGCTAAACAATATATATTTTGTTTTTTTCCATTAAATATTTTTGTTATTTTATGAACATCATATATATTTTTTTGAATTGGAAATTTTTGTTTCCATACTTTGATAATTTATTTTTAATATATTAATCACTATTATCAAAGTTATTTCTTATTGTTTTCCTCATTTTCATAAAAAAAGCATGTATATGCTCCTATAGCCAATATAGAGGACTAATAAGCTTTAGAACATCTAAACAATAATTAAATGATTGCAATTGAAATGAGTAACATAAAATATTTATAAATCTGAATAGTAAAAATTAATAAAAAATTTATAAAAAATTTTAAAAGTATATGAAAGTCATTAAAAAAAATTTATAAAAATTATTGAAAATCATTTATACTTTTATAAAGCCTACGAGTCCTAATTAAATACATTTTCTTAAGCAGTATGCTAGAGGCGCTATGTGTATATTTTGTTTGTTAGCGTGGAATTAATGGTTTGTAATAATGGTGGGTGTAAATTTATCTATTTTTGCGATCTACGGTTGCATTTGTATCTCTTTTAGCTAAACTCAAAAAGTATTTGTAATATCTTGCCGGCACCTTCTTTCAATCACTATGATAATCTAAATTTAGAGATTACAGTTGGTAACTTGGGGTTGGATTTTGGGTTGTTTAATTAATATCACTTTTAACGTTTTTTGGTTAATGGACTAAAAAACTGTTTTCAATGTCATTTGATGGGAAAGCGTATTAATCTTGGTCTGCAAGATAAACATAAACGTCGCAATTTGCTAGTCTACTGAAAGAGACGCGATGTACGCTCACATAATCTTTATGCTCTTTGGATTAATGAAAGCCTGTTTGGAAATTAGAAAGAGAGAGGGAGAGAAAAGACTATTAAATTTCTGGATATATATATATATATATATATATATTTAAACATTGAATATAAATAAAAAGCACATGCTATGAAAATTGTAAACTACTCAAAAGACTATAAAGTAAAAACTTTTTTATTGATCAGTAACAAATATGATTTTGATTGTGAATAATATTATTTATATTAATAAAGAATTATAATTATAAATTAAACTGTACTGTTGGATTTTAATTTAGTTTAATGTTTAATCAAGAAGTTTTAGAAAAAGAAAAAGAAAAAGAAAATGGTACTCAGTCCGTGGCAATGGGATTGGGCCAAGCTAAAATTAGTCGGAGGCCCAGATTAGGTAACAAGAAATCGGGTGATGTAACAACGAGGACACTTGGAGAGGTTAATGGATTGGAGGAGGTGGTTAGGGTAGTTTTGGAAGAGTGTGGCGGTATATAAGGCAAGAGACATCACAGTAAGCGAATTAGGGCTTAAAAGAAGAAACGAAGCCGTAGAAGAGGGCTCTTTTTCTGTGCGGTGCGGAGCGTAAACTTATCCTTTGGAACCCCACACGGTAAACTCCCCTCTGAAAACCATGCCTCTCCGATTCATTTTCTTTTCCAAAATAAAACTTTCATTTGTTTTCCGCGGTGCAACTTTTTCTCTCTTTCTCTGTTCTCCTTGTTTTTAGAGCATGTAATTTAATGTCGGGCACTGAGTTTTGGGAGCTAAAGAGTAAACACTTTCTCGCTGGGTTTTATCTTTACGATGCATGGTGCTGATTTTATTTTATTTGATACTTTTTATTGAAACATGTTTTGGGGAGTAGATGGATCGGTACCAGAGAGTGGAGAAGCCTAGAGCAGACACACCTATCGATGAGAACGAGATTAGGATTACAAGTCAGGGGAGGATGCGCAACTATATCACTTATGCCATGAGCCTACTTCAGGTCCCTCTTATTTACTTTTTATTCGCTTTTTTTTTTTTCCACATTTATTAAATTTTTGTCTTTGCTGCTGATGGGCGCAATAATTGGTCATTGGGAAGTTTATGTTAATCGTAGTTTGTGAAGTTTACACGCTGAGATGGGCCAAATGGCCCATTAAGTTACTCTTTTGAAAAACTGTCGGTTTTACTTGAAAGCTTTAGTAATTTTGGAAAGTAAATGGAAAACACGGTTTTAGTGATAACACTTTTCAGATTGTGATTTCATTTCTGTCAATGCTATTGCAAGTTTACTTAATACCTCTAATGGCGACGTTTTGATAAATCCTCATTTTTTCTTTTATTATTTATTTTTCCCTTGAGAAACCTGATTTGCAAATGAATGTTCTGAAATCAACATTTTGAAGTTTGTAGATTTTATCTACCCAACGACTTGTAGTCTTTAGACTTTAGCTTGTGGAATACAGAAGTTAATATGGTAGCCCTTGGCTGTCTGAAATAAGCTACTCTGCACTGTTTGTAGAAGCACTTGATGGCTGTACTAGTTTGGTTTTACTATGTGTGAGATAATATGCAGTGGGCTATTTTGCTTGAGATATTTGTTTGAATTTGCTCTTCTTTTCTTTAATATTTTGCAGGAAAAAGGATCGAATGAAATTGTTTTTAAGGCTATGGGAAGAGCTATCAACAAGACGGTGACGATTGTGGAGTTGATCAAGGTTATATAATCACTTATACATCATTAAGCTGGACGGTTAGACCTACTGCATTTTTGATTGGTCTGACAATGTATTATATCTACTTGTGTTTCAGAGAAGAATTGTAGGTCTTCATCAGAATACTTCAATTGGATCCACAGACATCACTGATACATGGGAACCCCTTGAGGAAGGCCTCTTACCGTAAGATCGATTTATACCTTTATTTTGCATCTCTTTTTTCATTCAGATCATCTAATTATTGGCTGCAATTTGTTCTTTTATCATAATTTGGTTAATAGGATCTTAATTCTTGTATCAGTTTGGAAACCACAAGGCATGTGTCAATGATAATGATAACCCTTTCAAACAAGGAACTGAACAAGGCATCTGCTGGGTGAGTTTGTAATAATTACTTTTTGTCTGATGTCGTATGCATCCTCTCCTTTACTATTTTATAAACTAGTGCATTGGGATTATATATTTTCAAAAAAGAAGAAGGAATTAGAAGTGTTTTAAATAATCTTAATGTTCGATTCACTTATTATAGGATATGACCTTTTTTTTTTTTTTTGGGAACTTGTGGCTTATTACTGCATGCATGGTGTTAATTTTGTATTCAGTTACTTGAAACTTTGTGTCTTTGACATTTGTAAATGTTTGTATAGTAATTTCTAGCTTCACTCTGTACAATTTAATGAAAAAAACACCTCTATTATCTGTTTGCTCACTTGCATTTGACTAAATCAAAATACATAAATGACTGCTGCCTTCAGATACCAGTCTCCATTACCAGCTGACCTAGTGAAGGTGTCTACAGACTTTGATTATGAAGGAGGTAATGCCACATGTCTTGAAACTTGATCAATATGTTTATTATTATTAGATTATTTATTTATTTTTTATTTCATTCCATCATGTTCATGAAGCAGAGGGCTCACCTAATGGTCGAGGTCGGGGACGCAGCAGCAGAGGCAGCAGAGGAAGGGCAAGGGGCAGAGGTATGTGTACTATAAGATGTGTTAGCATGCTTGTTCTTTTTGAAATTCCTTTCCGTACATGCTTCTGTTCTAGGAGTGAGCTTATTGTTTTTCACTTGCTGTGAACCAATGAGTACCATTGGCAAACGACTAGCTGCCTTATGACCCATAAATGATCTAATTTAAGGGTTATGGTCGAGAACATTTTCGTGGAGATGTTTTAAGTTGCATATGGGGTATCAGTGGTGTTCACGAATATATGAGACACGGAATTGTTGATTTGTTAACAGTGAAATAAGGGTTGAATTTGTCTCCAGTTCATGATTTTGAAGTAATAAGATTATGTTACATTTTGTTTCAGGTAATGGTTTTGTGTCTTCTGAATATGAGGATGGAGGTTGGGATCGTAGTCGAGGCAATGGTAGAGGCAGAGGTCGTGGGAGAGGACGTGGTTTCCGTGGCCGTGGAAGGGGTAGTTACAATGGACCTCAGCTTGATACCTTCCAGGATGGAGGATACAATCAAGAAGCACCTTTTCAAGGCCGAGGTATTTGCACACTTGTATTTATTATATTTTTCTGTGTGTGGTTTATGTTTGTGTCCGTCTACCGTTTCCATAAGAATTGTAGTTTGTCATCCATCAGAATTAGGTCTAATTGGAATGGGTTTGATCAGGTTCCATTGTGGCTTAGAACTTGGCAGTATGGTTGTGTTAATTTCTTGTTAGCTTAGCAAAAATGTTTAGATAGCTGTGGCAATTTGTAATGAATTTTGATTTGAGGGAGATTGTTACCATCTTACTGGAAGGAAAATAAATTGATGTAGTTGAGGGGCAAAATTATATGGAAATTGAAGGTTTGATTTTCATCTCATTAGGATGGAATGGCTAGAGTAAAACTAGCCACAAGTGTAAAGTACCTTTGAATGCTGATGTCATGTTATTAAATGATCGAATCACATTTTAGGTCGCGGACGCGGTAGGGGAAGTTATGGAAGTTATGGGAGGGGACGTGGTTACAGATCTAATGGGCCGATCCAGGCAGCTGCATAAGGTTGCTTGAGAAGGGACATCCTTGGATGCAATTTCAAAATCCTTAGTTATTATGGATGCTGCCTCCTCTTATCCCATTCGTAGACTGTATGCTATACTGTATGTTCTTATTCTTTTCTTTTTGTTTTGTCCTCGTGGATATCTGAACTTACTGATATTTAACCATAGGTTCTGTTTACTTAGACTGTTAGTTCTTTAGGATTTAGATGTAGGTGAGCTTGTTTGAACCAGTTGTGGTTTTTGTATTTCTGTTGAGGAGCGCATTCTTTTATTTTTATTTTCGGGAGCTTGTATTGTCAATTCTAATTACACCTTTATTTTTCAATTTGGTTGGTATAATGTAATGTTGTATTTTTGTGGTTTACCAACGCAATGCCAGTATTTGTATATTTTGTATGTGTATTAATTATTTTCAGTTTTTATTTTCTTGACTAGTTGCAATCCTTTAATTAATTAGTCACTACTGAATTCTTAATCTTCCTCTGGATCTTGGTAACTAATATATCAATCAAATGCTTTAGTGATTCTTATACTATACTCCAAAAAAAAGATTCTCATACTATATCCACTTTTTTTTTAATATTTTTTATAATTTTTTATTGATTCTTTTGAAAATGATATTCATAATAGGCTTAGCAACACTTCGACAGTCCACATATTCCCGAAATCGGTAAGATAAATAAGCTTCGCATTGCAGCTCTAAATTTAAAGTAGAAAATAAATAAAAAGGTAAATTTTAATACAAATTTTACAAACTATATGATTTCAAAGAGAAGCTGAGGTCCAACGCATGGCTGTTTGAAGCACTTTGAAACTATTAGGTAAGATAATGTGACTATTTTATACAACAAAATTTCTAGTTGTATTTTTTTAGTTTTTGGTAACGCCAATTTCTAGTTGTATGCCCTCTCTTTTGGAAAACATTGTTATCCGGACCAGGAAAATGAAAAATACTACCCAATTTTAGAGAAAATTTAGGTTGAATATATAAATTCCTACGTCGACCATTTTTTCTGTACTTTCTCTCACAGCCAACACTAAAAAGAGTTATTCCTACTAAATTTCTCCATTCAAATCATGAGATAAATAATTAGTATATATTTTAAAAGAATCAATTTATTTTTTATAATTTAATATTTTAATATTTATTTATTTATTTTTGTTACTTGTACAGACGATATTTTTTTTCCTACTGAGAGATACCTGCGGACGATGTGGTTCTCTTCCCGAAGTACTTGCATTAATAGCGATTTACTTTCATTATTATTGGAATTAGTTTAAAGCTGGGCCTTTGTTTGCTTTCCACTCTAGCAACGCCATTTGTCTTATGACTCTTAACATGCACAATTAAAAAGTACGAGCTCTACAGGGTGTACGGAGGGGGAGTTTCTTTTTTTGGGTTAAAAGTACGGTGGACAAGTTGACTTTAAATATTCGACCTTTTATTTCTGGCCTCAAATTTATGTTTCTTTTTCTAATTTTCAGGCATTTCTTGCCATCTCGAATGGTCAACTTGAGGAGTTGAATGGGGGAAAAAAAATAAAAATAAAAAATAATAAAGTTGACGTTGATGCTATAAGAACTAAACCAAATGATCATTGATCAACTACCTTAAAAGAGTATTATAGCAAATAGAAGTAAAACCAAAGAAAATCCACATTTTCCCTCACCCTCCTTATCATAAGTCATAACATTAATTCGAAGGCCTATAAGTATTAGTACCATGTGCATCAACTACCCAATCATTTGACCTCTAATGTTTAAAACTTCATATGATTGAAAATTCAACTTACATTTTCCTATTATTATTATTATTATTATTATTTTGTATCCTACATTTACCTTTCCCCATTCTGACTAAGACGGTGGATACTCATGGCCAGTTGTGGTTGCCCTTAAATTAATAAATGGAAAAAGTCCATGGCCCTGTCTCTCTCTCTCTCTCTGCAGACTTACTTGACGGTGCTCCAATCACAGGCATCTTAGTTTTATTAAATTGCTGATCCAAATGATGGACAAAATTCGTATTCTTTTGCTGAAATTCTCTTTAGAAATTAATAAAGATATCGTTAGAATTTGCAACCATGCCAATCAGGTGGATCATAAATATACTTGGAAAGATGTGGATTTCACACGCCCATAATTGGTTGGTGGTCCCTCAACGCGGTGAAAATTATGCACCAAAACGGAGGGTGGTAGATTTGATGGTTATGGTTATTGTAGAAGGTCCAAACTCGTATAACAGCAGATCACAAGCCATTGCCATCTAATGTGAAGACGGGTCATGTGCAAGGCACATGAAGATTAATGCCATTTGTATCGAATGGGTCTAGCCAGTAACCATGTGATCTTGTATTAACCGATCCAAACAAAAATATTCCATCGCATAACATAAAGCCATTGAATATACGATTTAATCTTCGAATAGCAACAAGCTACAGCTTTAAAGAAATCACTAAAATAAAAATAAAAAATGAACAATTGGGATTGTGGATTTTGATTCATTCACGGCTCTTCTGTTGGGGAAGAGCATGTGCGTTTGGGCAAGAAGAGTAGGAGAACGTGGGAATAATTGAATGGGGTTCAGAATTCTTCAGACTTGCAGAGATAATGATTTTTTTTAATAGAATTTGTTTTAGTTCTCTGTTTTTGCAGAGGTCACATGCGACGCTGCTGCATCAGTGACCTTGCCACCTTATTTAAAGAGGCAGTCCTTGTGCTTGGAAATACCAGTCGCTCAGCTCTCATAAACAAAAAAATTAACCAAAATCCTCTCCATATATTTTCTTCCTTCCTTCGAAATGGCCAAACTCGTTTTTGCAGTGGCAGTGCTGTTTGGATTAATGGTGAATATGTGCACGACGGAAGTCGCTGCATTTGCACCATCCGGGTGGAGTCCAGGCCACGCTACGTTTTACGGAGGAAGCGATGCTTCGGGAACAATGGGTATGTATGTAATTTCCATTTGATCTGTTCTGTTGGTGTTTTCATTTTGAGAAACGAAAACAAGTATTGTTGCGTTGGGAATGAGAATTCCAATTCCAAGTACTGTATAGTTAATGAATGGTTATACGGGTCAGGCGGGGCTTGTGGGTACGGAAATTTGTATTCTACAGGGTACGGGACTCGAACAGCGGCTCTGAGTACAGCGCTGTTCAACGATGGGGCATCGTGTGGGCAATGCTACAAGATCATTTGCGACTACAAAACCGACCCCAGATGGTGCATCAAAGGAGTTTCCATCACCGTCACGGCCACCAACTTTTGTCCTCCCAATTACGCTCTTCCCAACAACAACGGCGGCTGGTGCAACCCACCCCTCAAGCATTTTGACATGGCTCAGCCTGCTTGGGAGAAGATTGGCATCTACAGGGGCGGAATTATTCCCGTTCTCTTCCAGAGGTTGATCATTTCTTTCTTAATTCTTGTACTGCGTACTTTTGGCTATTATATTATACATATGTGAGTGGTATTATATATGGTTTCTGATTGTTTCATTCAAATACTGCAGGGTTCCGTGCAATAAGCACGGTGGAGTTCGATTCACAGTGAACGGGAGGGACTACTTTGAGCTTGTTATGATTAGCAACGTGGCAGGGGCTGGGTCTATTCAGTCCGTGTATATTAAAGGTTCAAAAACTGGCTGGATGGCCATGTCCAGGAATTGGGGTGCTAACTGGCAGTCCAATTCGTATCTCAACGGTCAACCTTTATCCTTCAAGATCACCACCACTGATGGCCAAGTCAGGCAATTCCTCAACGTCGTTCCTTCAAATTGGCGCTTTGGCCAAACCTTCAGTAGCCGAGTGCAATTCAATTAGTTAATTGAAGCTAGAACATAGCTTTAGAGTTCAAGGGGTTTCAGAATTCAGGTTAACTTGTTCGGATAGGCAGAGGCGTGCTTGTTATTTTTCTGAAGCAGCCCGCCACTCTTTTCTTTTTCCGATTATGAAATTTAATTCTGGCTGGTAAATTGAGGTGGGTGGGAAAGTAAACGTATGAACTCAAGGCTTGTTACTGCTGCTACGGCTGCAAAGTGTTTAATTTTTTTGGTATTTCTCTGAAGCAAAAGGAGCACTTCAAGGGTTGACCCAGAAATGATCCCTGTGTTGTTGTATTTGTTTAGCACCTGCAATAAGAAGCTAGCACATGAAGGTGCAGCTTCACCATGTAGAAATGTTTACTTTTTTTTTTTTTTTTTTACAATTTGTTATATGTTTTTTCTTACAATTTGTTAAATGCTTGTAACATGTATCTTACTTGTAATACTCCAAATTATATAATTGGGAATTAAAAAGTGCTCTGAAAGCTTGTAATATGAAGCTCTGTGCTTTTCAACTTCGCTTAATCCTGTTGATATTTTCTTCAGCCACACATTTATTTTTAGTCTTCTCAGTCAGTAGTTGTTTCCATTCCCCATAACATGGGCTAGTTTTGCATGTTATGTGGCCTTACCAAACTTGGGCCTCATTCTAAAAAATGTAGTCCAGTCAGAAGTTCCATGTGGTCAAACTGGACAGGCCAATTTTCCTCAAGCCCAGTATACGCTGTGAGTCTGATATAGACAGGCCATACTTGACCAATGACCATCTCACTTTTTAAAATGAAATATACTTGGTGTTCCATTCAGTATAGAATTTGCAATGGCAAAGAATGGGATGGTTACACGACAGTACTAAGGACACAGCAGTGGTTAGAATCAAACTATTCCAATAAAGCAATTATGAGGCCCTCACACAGCAATCAACGCTAAATTTTAAAATAAATAAATAAATAAAGATAGAAAAAGACTGAGAAATTGTCGATTAGTTATCTGAATTATCCAGATTATAGCTGTCGATAATGACCTTCGAATAGTCATAGAATACTAAAGCTTAAACAACGCAAAGATACCTTTATTGGTACAACCCTATCCACCAAACCTACATACTTTATGTAACGAAATTTTGTCTGCTCACTCCTTTAATCTTATAATTTATTCCTAATCGGTCCTAATAAAGCTAGAAAAACATCCAATCAGGAATATTCCTTGGCTTCCTTGCCTCTATGCTTTGCCGTGTTACAACTTACTTTAGGTTCGTATAGTAGTTTCTTAATTGGACCATTTCATTCTTCCAGTAGTTGCTGTTGCTATCCTAGTTCCTATTTTATTTACCCCACCCGGTCAAGTTTAAAATCTTCCTTTGAAAGTATGGCTAACTACCGAATGCGACATGGGCCAAATCAATGCAAAATAAACAGAGTTAGAAACTTAGAATCACTTTTTCTTTTTCTTTTTCTTTTTTGATTAATTAAAAAGAAAAAAAAAAAAAAAAAAAAAAAAGAACCGCGGAGAGCTCGCATTTTAAAGAAGGATAAGTAACAAATTAAAATGAGGAGTGAATATATTGCTTCAGCCGCACTACTCCACTAACAGGGTTCTTGATCACCAAATTTGTTAACCACCATGTTTTCAAATAACGACTCTTTGATCTTTTCTTGACTGCCTCTGCTATAAATACCTCTAATTCTAAACTCCCTCCTCAGCCTTCCCTCTTCAATACAAAACCGGCTCAAGATACATAATACATTTAGAAAGCCTATTATAAGGCTATAATATAAAGTTCCCAACCATGGCAACCATAGTCTCAGTGCTGAGTTTTGCACTCCTCGTGCTTTCAATTTCTTCCCCTACTTCAAACGCATTGAATTTAAATTACTACAGTGACACGTGTCCGCAGCTGGAGTACACAGTGACCAACGCTGTAAAGAAAGCAATCTCCAACGACAAAACAGTTCCTGCAGCCCTGCTTCGCATGCACTTTCATGATTGCTTTATTAGAGTAACCAATTTCAAAAATACTACCCCTTTTAATTCTTTTATGCATATTCGAATTGCTATAAATTAGAAGGTTGGTGATTTAGTTGGTATTAATACTATTTATGTAATATACTGTAATTTGGAATTGGCAGGGCTGTGATGCATCTGTTCTGTTGGAATCAAAGGGAAAGAACACGGCTGAAAAAGATGGGCCTCCTAACATTTCCTTGCATGCATTTTATGTCATTGACAATGCTAAGATAGCTGTGGAAGCTCTGTGCCCAGGAGTAGTATCCTGTGCCGATATTTTAGCTCTTGCAGCCCGGGACGCAGTTGCTCTGGTTAGCCTAATTTGACTATTAATTAGAATTTTTATATATAATAATATATATGATATGTTACAGTAAGCTTTGACGGAGAGGATTTTGGTGAAGTTGTTTTAACTGTTTCCATTTAAGTAATATTATATTAAATCCAATCTCATATCATATATAAACAACTTTATGCTGTGGCATCATACATATTCATATAATTAGTCTGGAGGTCCGACGTGGGAGGTTCCAAAAGGACGAAAAGATGGCAGAACATCAAAGGCCAGCGAGACCAGACAATTACCAGCTCCTACCTTCAACATCTCTCAGCTACAACAAAACTTTGCACAAAGAGGCCTTTCACTAAAAGATCTAGTGGCACTCTCGGGTATTCGTCGTACTATTTAAATTGTGACAAAAATCTAATATTATTATATCCAGTAGCAGTAGATTAATTGGCTTTATGATATATATATGCTTTTGGAAATGTATATGTAGGAGGTCACACCCTTGGATTTGCTCATTGCTCATCATTCCAGAACAGAATTCACAACTTCAACGCCAGCCTTGACATTGACCCGAGCTTGCACCCGACATTTGCAACCAGTTTACGGAGCGTTTGTCCGGCTCATAACAAGGCCAAGAATTCAGGGTCGGCCCTGGATTCCACTTCCACCACTTTTGATAATGCGTACTTTAAGCTGCTTCTCCAAGGGAAGAGTATATTCTCTTCTGACCAAGCTCTGCTCACTGCTCCAAAAACCAAGGCATTGGTTGCCAAATTCGCAAGCTCCAAGGAAGAGTTCGAGAAGGAATTTGTCAAGTCCATGATCAAGATGAGTAGCATCACTGGTGGTCAGGAAATTAGGCTGGACTGTAAGGTTGTTAGATGATTTATCCGTCCACTTTAAAGTTTTTGTGGGAGAGATATTAAGAGAGCCAAATTTACGAGTTCGTGTGCAATGTTTAAGATATATATGTTGTTTGGGGTGAATTTGGGAAGGTATTAAGGTTCAAGTGTGCATAAGAATTCTAATTAATGTAGCGAACGTGATTTTTTTATGGAAGTCTGGTCGATTATTAGTTGGAAAATAAGTTTAATGGCTTCTACAAGTTTGGGGCTCCTCTTAATATTACAATCTATTACCTATGCTAAATAGCAAAGAAAAATAAAAATAAAAATAAAAAACCAAAAAATATTTATCTTTATTATATAAACCAGCCTTTTTTTTTGTCTTAGAATTATAAAAATATAAAGTTTTTAGTTTTATTTTTTTTTAAATCTAATTGTGTGTAATTTGCTTATGACAAGTGTTAGCCAAGGTTATAATTTATTAAACATATTAAACAATTATAAAATTGAAGAAAAAAACAAAAAACAAAACTAACACAATTGAAAATTGTATTCAATTTGGTGCTTATGTTTTTTTTTTTCTTTAATTTTGTAGAATATGCTTAATAAACTCTAAGTATAACTAACTAACATTTAATATTGGCAAATTGCATACAATTAAGTAGAGACAAATAAAAACTAAAATTAAAAATTAACCACATTATTAAATGATACGTAAATTATATTAATCTTCTTATCAGAAATTTAATAACAAAAAGGAAAACATCAAAAGCGCCAAAAAACAAAATAACAAAATGGATAGCAGATCAACCCAAATGCTATTTTATTGGACAACGGTCCGGCCCATTATTCAAACCTAGAGCCCAATCCATGGATGGTTGTGTAGGCACGCACCTGTGGCGTTGTTAATGTCAGCGCCAATAATCAGACAGAGCCCAAACGCGGCTGGAACAGTTGCAACTCAGGGGCAAGTACGAACTGCTGAGCCGAAATATCTCCGTTAGATTCTCAGATGGAGCATATTGTCGATGAAACTAAAAATCCAGAAAACACAGAGCAAAGCGATTCAACCCACGAAGGACAACAAGAACAAGACCCAAATGAAGACGAGCTGCTTAGGCTTCTGCTACCTAATCTTTCTGAGCTTCCTCTTACGCCTCCCTCCGCTGTTGAATCCAACTTCGTTTCCTATTTTGCACCAGGTTAGGTTCTTCATCATCTCACTCTTATTTCAAACCATAAAGTGAAATTAAGTAGAACAAATTAATTGTTAAAACCCTAAACCCGATTTTTACATTTAATATATTTTGTTTTTTATTTTCAGATTTTATGAAGCCAGGACACGATCAGTACGTTTATCGTCATCCCAACGGGTACAGTACAATTCCCAATCCTTTACTTCTCAAATATTCTTGTTTATTACGTTTACTATTAAAGAAGTTTCTGATTGATCTTTATTCACGCTCGTCTGAAAAAAACAAAAAAAAAAAAGATTGTGTGTGATCGGTTTGGCTCCCGCGCATCTGGCTTTCAAGGATGAAGGAGGTATCACGGCCGTTGATTTCAATGTTGGAAAATCTGATCGACGTGAGCTTAAGGTTTCTGGAAAGCGCAAGAAGGTATCTTCAGCCTTCCCTTTTTTTTTTCCCTCTTTCTATAAAACCCATCTGAGAGTATTACTGTGTGTGGAGCAAAGACTTATTATATTGAAGAAAATTTTCGAGGACATTGAATTATTATCTGGTACGGAAAAGGATGGTTTAGTAAATGTCAAAAATATTGTTATGCAGAATGCACAACACTTCGAGACCAATACAGCTTTGTGCAAAGTTTCCACCACTAATGATGCCTCTTATGTTGTAAGGTGCAAAACCTTTTTTCCCATAATTGTCTTCTCTGTTTCGCAGAGTTGAATTGTTTTAGCTTCTACTTGATTTCACATATAATTCTTAAAGTTCTCGGTGGCTTTTGACAGGTGCTGTGTAAAAGGCTCGCTCTTGGAAGTGAATGACAGATTAATCAAACAACCAGGATTGCTTAATTCGTCGGTAAGATCCACTTAATATCCTTATGCTACCACGGACAACATTTTTCCATCCAGACATCACTTATAACTTTCAAAATCATATAATCTGGTATACTTATGGTACAACTTGTAATGTGACATGTCAGACTTTTAGTTAGCTCTATGCTATTCTTAATTTTTATTGTTATTTTCTCTGTGTAAAAATTGCTTTAATTGATCTAAGTTCCAATGTAATATCCCATTAACAATTTTATTAATTTTATATACATTTTTAGCTGTTTTCTGAATTGCCTTGTATTGTAGTTGCTCAGTTGTTAATATAGGAGCATGGTTAAACTTAACAGGACGAAAGTAGTAACAGCTGGACAAGTTTTGTTTAATCTAAGAGCAATGCAGTTCTTAGAACTAGTATTAAAATGATGTTTTGCTTTATCTTCCGTTCTGTTGAGGAGCATGGTTACCAAAATATTTTTGTTCTTTGCATTTCTAATAAATTTGTCATGCTAGTCATAAATTAGACACTCTAGAAAAGAAAGAAAAGATATTCAACTAAGGGGAAATTATTCGCTTTGATTCTATATCATTATGATTCTATATCTATTATATAATAGATTATATATCTATATTAATATATTATATATCTATTATATTAATAAATTAAATAGAATAATTAGAATAATTCGATATTATATTTATATATATAATAAAATAATATATATTAATATATAATAATAATATAAAATTCTAAATAAAAAATAAAACTATAAAGAATCAAGCTACAAGTCTCGATTTATACGAAACGCACTGGGTTTTTGTGTTTCTTTCGGTTTCATTGATAGCAGAAGAGCCTTACTCTATAGGGGTGCTAGACAGAGAGTGTGGTGTGTGTGTGGGAAGGTTAACATGCTTGAGCTTAAAGGTTAATTAACTTTTGTTTTTCCAGGTACGTTTAGGTAAAGAGAATCCCCTTCGCTTGAAGAAGCCTCATATTTCTAGTTTCATATTCTCTTGTTTATTGTCACCATTGAAAAGTAGTGGTGTTTTTTTGTTTTAGTGTTGCTGCTACTGTTTGTAGCTTCCGTCAGTTGCATTTTTTTTCAAACTTATTCCCCTTCCCTCCCTTTTTTCTTCTTTCCAGGCAGATAGAGAGGGATATATAGCCATTATCATGCCAAAACCAGCAGACTGGCTCAAGGTCAAGGCTTCATTGCTGGGTTTTGACGAGTACAAGAAACTGAGAGATTTGTGTTAAGTCAGCAGATAATGTTCTTCCATTTTGGGGCCTGAAGGAAATTCACGAAGAGTTGGAGTCTGCCATCTTATCATTATCAATGCATTCAAGATTCCCCATTGTTTGGTTCCTGGTTAATCTCGCGACTAGTAATGACTATTATGTGGAGCAGTTGAAGTCTATTCTGCAGCGGAATAGTTGAAGTTCCTGCATAAGGGTATCTTTCAGTAGGCCACATCCTTCAATGAACCTTCTTTGCTGTCCAACATGACAAAGCTTAAAGCTTGATGATCCTTATGATCCTGATGCATGAGAAGTGATCAGATGGATGAATTATTTTTCTCTTTGTATTCTTTTTATTTAATTTTTATTTCAGGGAATAATGATTTTATTATCTAAAGAAAAGTCAAACGATGTTCAACCTTGGACCAGTAATTCATACCTAGCATCCTACCCGATGCATGTGCCTAATCCGCGTTTTTCCCTTCCTCTTTTCTGTTTGTCTCCGCCCCAATCTCTACTGAAGAGTGGAATTTGATTCTTGCCTCTAAACCAATGTTTTATAATTGGCTTTTACCAAAAAAAAAAAATGTTTTATAATTGGCATGTTGAGCCGTTATAAATTAGACTGACCTCTAAAAAATGCCGGATTTGGCTGTCAGTTTTGTCTTCTCAAATTCTGTGTTTAATTAACCAGTTTAAAACATACTTTAGTATGTTTAAAAATCAAGAAGCTTCTTTATCCCCCACCTCTGTAATGGTATACAAGTTCTAAGGAACTTCTTTTTATTGTTTTCTAACTAATTTTCTGTAATAGCTGCACACTCGGCTAGGCGGTTAAGAACAGATGAACTCTGCAACCCCACAAAAACTCAGTAGGGTACTAAACTAGAAACTGGTGGGTTGAGGTAATGGGTAAGTGGACCAGCTTCTTTGTTTGTCATCAGAGTGTAATTAGCAATCATAACCATATAGATATATATAATTTTTTTTTCATTAAGAATTTTTTTAGAATTTTTTTGGAACAATACGTTGATTAGGCGTATAAATTTTTTATCATGCCTATTAACGTTGGATATGTTATTCTGGACAAATCATGAATATAAAATCTTTTTATGTATATATATATATTTTGAAGTGTAAATCTTAATTTTATGTTTGAAATTTGGATTTCACTATAAAAGAAAACAAACGGAAAGTAAAATAAAATTGCTACCCGATTTATGGAAAATAATGATAATATGTACATTTTATTCTCTCCTTTACTGTATTTTATTTTCCTAATAATTATATTTGTTAATAAACAAATTTATATAACCTTTTTGTCTCCTATATTCCAAACTCTAAACATATAGCTTAATAATTTTATTTTTTATTTTTGGACAAAGCAAGGCTCCCGAAGTGAGCTCTACTATATAAACAAATAAAAATAATATACGTCAATTTACGCTGTGAAATTATGCTGATTAATGAGAGCTAACTTGCTTTAAACCATATCTCCATCCTTTGAAAGTTTACCAAGAAATGATAAAGAAAAACAAATCATTGGATTTTTGAGGAAGACATTTATTGCTGCAGTCATGCCAAAATCAAATAAATTTATGAAACACATATTGCTGCACAAATTAAAGAACAGTACCGTCACTTGAAAAAAATTGCAGGACAAAATGAATGTCAAATAAGAGTAATTAATACAACATATATCAAAGGAATTCAAATGCTTTGCTGGACCGAAGTTATTCGGCTTTGAAATAAAAATAAATAAAAAATTGTTTGCTCATCAGTGGTGCTGAGGAGGAGTAGAATATATATACATATATGTACAGCTCGACCGATCTTGTGCCCAGCATTTCAATTTTCAAGGTTCGCAATAAGGTACGATCTCCTCATCCTCATCATAAGATTCATGACTATAGCTAGTACTGGTTTTCCATTATCTGTCGAATTACTAGTCCTCTAGATCTGTTAATGGTGAGTAAGCAGAGGTAAATATGTTCTTCAAGCTCTTCTAATTGCTCCACAAAGCTACGCTCTTGGGCATCAAAATCCCTTACAACCTCAGCCAGCAATTCACATTTCCGAATTCTCACGCACATGCCCGCAACATACTTTCGGTGCTCAACCTCATCGTATAGTCTCCTAGCCATCCGGCTGATGGTGTCGAAATCTTTGATGAGTATGAACAACCCTCTTGCCGCAACATCAAGTTGCTCGCCAGCCCCTCCATGCAATCTCCTCCTCCTACCCGATTCCCGCGCTCTCTCCATTCTCTTCCTCCTACCTATACGCGGAGCCAATGCGCAGCCGATCAGCGCCGGTGCAGCCGCTATCCCAAGAATACTATGAAACGCCAAGACTAGCAAGGCTATCAGCAGCGCAGTGTTCGACACCACCAAACCCACTCCTCCAGCTTTCTTGCAAATTCTTCTCAGCTTTTCCCTCCTCTTTATCTTTTTAATTGTTGAAGTTATTCTCTGGAGCAAAACCAAATTGTTATCGTGAAAGTCGCGGAATTGCACCGGGGTTATGATCGACAATGGGTTTTTCAGCAATGCAAATGCTTTAAGCTCTCTGAATATAGCTCCGTAATTGTCTTGGGTGAAACATTCTGCACGGTCATGCATCTTTTGGGTCATCATCTTTATCACCATTTTGATCTTTTTATAAGCTAAGCGTGTGCGGTAGATGCTTTTGAGGAGCAATTCGCATATATTGCAGGCCTGTAAGCTGGCTCCGAAGTAGTCGGTGAGAAGGTGATGGAAATTTAAGCTCTGGATTATGTTCTTTAGGGTTTCTTGTCGCGGTTCGAGCAAATACTCGGAGAGATCCAAGTAGGAAGGGAACGAGAGCGATGGAGAAATTCTACTGCTGCTGCTTGCTGTTCCTAGCTGTCCCTGAACTCTGTCCCACATTTCTACGTAGGATTTTGTTCTGAAAGCTTGCAAGTATTCTTCGTTCACGCTTAGCTTGGTGGACAAGCTATTGACACTGTCCTTGGGTGATTTTCCTGCAGAGTTCCAAAAAACGAACATCGAAATCTGTTATACAAACCAAATTTTTTTTATTTTTTTATTTTATTCTATTTTTCGTGTTGAAATTGTGAAACTCATCGAACCGTCTTAATTAACAAGCATCATATATTGATCAAAATTAAACTGACAAAAAGGAACAAAAAAGGGCTTGTTCTTTATAATTAAGCTATAATATATATATATATATATATATATTGAATCGAATTAATCTTTGAAACCCACACAAAGGATTCGATTAAAGAATTGGAAAACCATATATCTACATACATATATAGATACAGAAAGGAACTCTATGAAACTTACCTGCCACTGTAAAAGGGGATTTCAACTTTGCCAACAGGTTCTTCTTCAGCTTAGACATGTCAATAAAAGAAACCAAAAAAAGAATTAAATAAAAAAAATAAGGCAGAGATTGATATATGTGTATCTTGGGCGTTTTCTCTGAAAACGGTTTAAAAAAATGAGGTTAGAGCATGTATGGGTATTATATATATATAGAGAGAGAGAGAAGTTAAATTTTCATTAATATTCAGGGAGGGAAGGAGAGAAGTTAGAAGAAAAGTAGAAGAAACCCAGTTGGCATACTTAGCACCGCCTCGCTTTGTTTTTGGCTTTTGTCACACGTTAGCGTCCCTCACACGGTGGGTTCTCTTTCTCTTCATGTAATTAAATAATTACTACTTGGTAAAAAAGCTGAAATCTCTTTGGTAGATACACTAGGGAGAGATCGATGGATCTTTTCATCAAAAAAAAAAAAAAAAAAGATCGATGGACCTTATTATATCCTTCCTTATCAGTACCTCCTCAAGTATTTCCTCTGCGCTTCTGGAATAAGCTTTAAGCTTCCAAGTAATTTTCCTTCTTTATTTATTTTTATTTTTACTTTTTAAGTGCATATATAGATCGATGTATTTATTTACTTATTCTTCAAACGTTCTATGTATACACTAAGATATTTGTAAGTTTTTAAAGTGTAAAATCTACCAAGATAGCAAGGGGTAGGTTGGAAATTAACAAAAAGCCAGGTTAATATACAGTGACTGAAAATTTGACACGTTTTTATTTAATTTGAAGTATCATGAATCAGCCCATGCTACAGCAGCTAGGATCGCATGGAGAATAAGTCATATGTATATATATTCATGCGCTGATGTGCAAATTAAAATACAAGGAAGGAATTATAAACACAATAATTTGTATAATTCTTGTTTAGAAGGCCGATGAGGAAAAGTTAGTATATAATTTACAGCTACAGAATCCTAAAACATATTAAATAATTGGCTGATATGCACTGTCATCAATTAAGGCATGCATAATAAGTCCAAACCAATATTTATTACGCATATCTGGAGGATAAGAGTTCAATTAGGATGGTTAAAAGTTTTAGACAATAAAGGCACGTGATCAAATTTACACACGTTTTTTTCCGGAACAAAATTAAAAACAAAATCACCCACACGTTTCAATTCCCAGAAGATAGAATTTTGGTTTATTACATAATTATAATTTATAATATAATATATACCTTAAAGAATAAAACTGATTTATAATTCGTAAAATAATATATATGCCGTTAAAAAAATTTATCCACAACGAATTTGCTTTCCGTACGTCACCTGGCCAAACAGCTTTAAGAAATAAAGAGTATACAGTGATTGATATATATTTGCTTGCCGGCCCAAAACTTTCCTTCACATATCTAATGCATCAAATGCATGGAGCCTCTTGCTTTTCAATCGTTAAATAGCTAGCAAGGACATTCAAATTTAAAATTTATGTAATATATGATTTGACTTCCTTTTACATTTTGACGGTCCATCCATTTCATTATTTTCTAGCTAAGCATATAAATTCAAAGAAAATAAATATAGAACCCGGTAAATATGTTATAGTCGAATTATAAATCTAAATTTTTTATCCTACGCATACAGTAAAGAATTTAAAATGGGATTTTTTTTTTGGTAATCAATTTAAAATGGGATTGATTAGGCAGGTCTCTACCTATGTGATATTTTCTTTATAAACTTATTTATTCGTTAATTAATTAATTAGTTGCTAGATCACCTCACAAAATGAAAAACTAACAATAATGATATTTGGATTTTATGCAATAGGATATTATTTGCATCTGTCTCTTTCTGGCTATTCCAGGTTTATCATTCCTGACTACATATATAATAATAAACAAATCTCCCCCTTCCTCGGAAAAGAGATATATATTGAGAGAGAGAGAGAGAGAGGAAAGCTATGGAGATTGGTGATCAAATTATTTATGAACATTCATAAAGCAAGTTTATCAACAACAAAAAAAAAAGAAAAAAAAAAGAACATTTATAAAGCGAAGCAAAGGAAATTATCAATAAATAAGGGCACGCGTATCTGTTGCGTGTTTGAATTATTCGCTGATGGTAAAGCTGATGTAGCAGCATGTTTGATGGGTCATCTTATTGCACCAAAATTCGATTATATCTTATAAATATTTGAATAAATAAATAAAAATTAATACGAGATGTTTATGGACGCCCAACAAATTTGTCATGGCTCATATAATTTCTGTATCTTCAAGGGTCATCAAGAATTTGATGTTTTATATCGAAACAGCTACTTCAACATTGATAAAATTGTCTGAACCAAAATATTAATTCTTTAATTAAGCCTCTTAATCATTTATTTATCAAAACATGCGATATAAATTCTAATAGCGGTTCAGATTTTGTTAGATTATTCGAAGCAGCCAAAATGAATGATGATCACCATCCATGCAAAGTGCATAACATATATGTCTAAGATATTCTTGCTTTCACTCCTTGAAATCTTACAAATGGACACTATCTAATATCTATACATTTTTTCCGGGATTAAATATGGACTTGGGATTTGGCCACGTTGTCAATTGGGTCCTACAACAATATCAGCTTCCTGAGAGAATGCGGCGTGGAATTAGCCAGAGTTTTCTTCTTTTTCTTTTATTTCTTGCTTTTTGGCCGTAGTTAGCTTCTTTACAGTGCAACCGGGATACTCAAATATTTCAATTGCCACACTTGATCGTGTTTTGCCTCAATAAATGTATATAATATGGACTCAAAATATGACACGTGTCATGTTTATATATAGTGGATCTGTCAAAGTCTGTTTAGGCTATTCACTTTTAGAAAATACCTAAATATGTTGCTTGCAAGTTGCATCGACAATATGGAATAAACCATTCTTCGCATAATTAACAATTAACAAATACAATAGAAGGAAATAATTGTATTCATGATTTTTTTTGGTGAAAATTGTATTCATGATTTGGATAATACCTTTTACAGACCACAATAGTAGGAATACACTATAGATCCATCTTCGTCAATTGCCACATTAAAATTAATTAAATAAGCTATAAGACGAGTCCCATCCAAAAACATCAATTGCCATATGTTGTGTGCTATACTATACATAAATATATTTTGGGTTTTCTTTAATACATGGTTCTTAATTTGTTCAAAATTCTCACTTTGTAGTTTGAGATTTGTTTTTCTAAGCTCACGGTTCATGCTTTGGTGCGTGGAGAAAGAACTTTTATTAAAAAAACATTTGCAAACTAGAAGTATATGCATGGTGGTGAAAAAGCGATTTAATAGTATTTTATCAAAGAAGGCAATCAACACTACAACAAATTACATTTCTAACGACGCACAAAAAACGTCGTCCATAAGGCTTTAGACGACGGTTTGAAATCGTCATCTTAAGCATCGTCGTGAAAAGTCCTTATTATATACAACAAACAAAAATCGTCATCTTTAGTATCAAACGCGACGGTCATTGAACTTCGTTTTTATAGCCACAACACGTCAGGTCCACGTGGCTAAGTCAAACATAAAACAACGGGCAAAAACCGTTGTTTTTTTGTCTGACGTGGCACCTTCGATGACAGTCAAA
The DNA here is from genome assembly GCA_003254975.1 of Ochetophila trinervis. Classification (NCBI taxonomy): domain Eukaryota; kingdom Viridiplantae; phylum Streptophyta; class Magnoliopsida; order Rosales; family Rhamnaceae; genus Ochetophila; species Ochetophila trinervis. The sequence continues at coordinate 56,994 of QANX01004885.1, forward strand.
ATGCGTCGCAATTGGCCAATTTGATATCAAAGACGACGCACATTGTGCATCGTCCATGACATCAATGATGACCCACAATGTGCGTCGTATATTCCTCCTAAAGGATGGCAGCCTAACCCTAGGGGCTTCTCATGAACTGGCTACTGCAACAAGCCTGTACCCCACCTCGGAGTTCCAAATCATTTCTTGCATCAGCCCCGCAGCTGATGCCACCAGCCTTGCCGGCCTCCTCTGCCTTTCCAATCCCACCAAGTAGTCTCCCATCTTCACCTACGCCCTCCACCTTGTAGAGCTCTTCGGCCACGCCTCTGCATATAAAACATATAATACTCTAAAAAATAAAACACGAACAAACATATAAAAAACGATCAAAATTACTACAAAACAGTATAATATGCATCGAAAAATTACCACAATAATATTCTAAATATATATAAATTCTAAAAAAATTAAAATCAACAATAAAGAAGCACCTAATGAATCTAAAACTCAAAGAATCACTTACATTTAGCAAAATAACACGATTTTAGCTTGTTTTTTAGACAAATAGCGAAGAAATCGGTTTGGGTTTGAGAGAAAACACTTTGCCACCGTCGTGGAATTTTTGGACTTGAGGAGATTGAAGAAGAAAGGGAATAAGAAATCCTATAAACCCATGCAAAATGTCACCGTTTTGAGTTATAAAAGGTTTAGACGACGCACATTATGTGTCGTCGTTTAGGCAATCACGACGCACTGCATCGTTTAGACAAAGTGCGTCGCGTAAAATAATAAAACGACGTTTGTATAAAAAAAATAAGAAAATACGACATTTGTATAAAAATATATATATATATATATGAAAAGACGACGCACTGCGTCTATATATCTTACATATATTATATATAATAAAATAGTATATTCTATATTATATTTGATAAAATAATATAAAATAAAAATAAAAATATATTATATATAATATTTAAATAAAATAATATTTTATATACAATAAAATTGAAGCACATTGTGCGTCGTCTCTGGAGTCTTTGTATGACGCACATTTTACGTCGTCGGAAGCTATAGACGATTCACAATGTGCATTGTTTTTGGTGATTATTTACAATGTATTGTGTGCGTCGTTTTTGACACCTTAAACGGTGTTTTTTTTTTAATGATGATGGTCTTGACCGTCGTATTTTATAATTTTAAATGACGATGGTTTTGACACTTTAAACGATGCTTATATTTTTGCATTTTTTTTATTGTATATATATGTGTAATATTTAGGTTATATATCCTTGTTTTTGTTCTTATGTTTACTAATTAGTATGGGTATTTTTTTTTTAATTTTTTAATTTTATTGTTATTGCCTATTAGTAGATGATTATTTTATGTATGGCTTTGTGGATTTTTCTGCCTTATCTTCCTCTGTTTCTTTGTTTTTGTTTGAGCGGGTCTGATGGCGTCTAATTCGCAAAAGGATCACCTACTGGTGAGCTCCTATGTGGTTATTTAAGTTTTTGTTTCTTTATTTATATGTCTGGAGGGATGTGAATTTCAGGGGCTACACGATTAGAGAAGGTGTCTAATTAAGTAGGTGATGTAAAATGGGGTTAAACTCTAGTGAAAACCTCTATAGTTTAATATGAATTTTATAGCATGGACTTCTTCTCTTTTAAATAATATTTTGTCTCTAATAAGTAGTATTTGTTTATAATGAATAATATTTTTTTATAATGAGTAATATTATCTATAACAAGTAATATTAGTCTATTATTTATAATATTTGTCCAGAATAAAAATTATTAATCTATAACGAGCAACATTTTTTCATAATAAATAATATTGTCTATAATGAGTAATATTTAGTCCATAATGTGTAATATTTGATTCATAATAAGTAATACTTTTTTAAAAATTTCAATAAAACCCCTCAAGCAAAGAAGATCACTACATAAATTCCTTGTAAAATGAGGTTAATGGGTTAAAAAGAGTTTTCCATATAATTGAAACTCTGTGTTGGAGAAAATTAACACCCGGATATCAAAATGAGTATTTAATTATTTTAGTCAACTTTTTTTAATTAAATAGCAATAAAAATAAAATTAGAATGTTAAAAACAAAAATTGGGAAATGGCTATTATTTTTAAACTTTGGACTCCATTTTCAAAATTTTTAGAAGTTTTTAAAAATATCAAAGCCAACTCCAACATCCACCAAGATAATTTTTTTTTTGTTAGAATAATGTTGTTAAAGTATATATCATTGTGTTTGAATGCTACGTGAGTTTTTTAAATTTTATTAAAACCAAAAAAATTAAGAAAAAAAACTAAAAAAATGAAGGTTGAAAACACCAATATATGTCTTGTCCAAGCAATGAACGGTGTGTTCAATTATGGGATGTGTGCGCAATTTTTGGACGAGATTTATATTGCCCTACTTTATAACTTAAAAGCAGTGTGAGGCTAGTTGGGCAAGCTACCATGCAGTTTTTTGATGTCTCTTAGCCCGCCCTACATCCAAACCTAAGCGTTGTGGCATACTAAATGGCAGAGTTCACACTGCCTAATGTTTAGGAAAGGCATATACTGTCGTTTTTAACTTTTTTTTTTTTAATTTCAATAAAATTCACGAGATTTATATTGCTCTACTTTATAATTTAAAAGCGGTGTGAGGCTAGTTGGGCAAGCTACCATGCAGTTTTTTGATGTCTCATAGCCTACCTTACATCCAAACCTAAGCGTTGTGGCATACTAAATGACACAGTTCACACACTGACTAATGTTTAGGAAAGGCATATACTGTCGTTTTTAACTTCTTCTTTTTTAATTTCAATAAAATTCACGGTGTTACATCGACGGTTCTTTTCTTGGCGATGAGTTTCTTCGTAGTCACGATTAGTTTCTTCATTAGGGTGGTTTTTGCACTACGGATTTCTTCGCTGGTGATTTCATCCCAGAGGTTTTCTTTGCCGTCATTATCTCTTTTTTATCTCTACCGGATGGTCATTTAGTCCGTGCCATTATTATCGGTTAGAGTAGAGTATATGAAAGTGAGATTGTGAGAGAGGATCGTGAAAGATGAAGAAGGGAGGGAGATTTTTTGTATATTTTTTATTTTTCTAAATCAAGGGTATAATGAATATTTTAGATTTGGAGCTAATAAGATGGTGAACATGGATAGTTAATCTATTAGTGAAGTGGGCATCCGTACAAAAATTCTTTTGTAAAAACACACAAAAAAGAAATTTGTTCAGCTAATAGATTTAAGACTGAAGGATAAGCTCAAGTGGTAATGGACTGAAGACCCAGTTAATAGTGTTGAACATACAAGTTAAAATTTGTTGGACGCATGCCCTGCTGAGACAAGTTAAATATATATACATACATATATATATATATATATGTTTACCAAAAATATATATATATATATATCACGCATTGTCAAACTTGATAATTTTGTCCATTTTTATTCTTCATGCACCGATAAATTACCTTATATACCTTAATTTGTTTTTTTGGATGCCTGCTATCAATTTTGAAAAGCACCATCACCGTGTTTTGCTTTTTCTTCTTGATCTTCTTTCTATTCTTATTATTTATGTGTGCTTCAATTATTTGTAAATGAAAAAGAAAATAATAAAAATAAATGCCCCTCCTTGAGTAGGAAAAGAACGACATCTCAGGACCCAAAAAGAAACTCATGGTGTTCATGAAGAAGACCCCGTGGTGATGAGTTCAAAGCAAAAAATTCACGATGTCTATTGTTGGAATTGACATTTTACCAGAATCATACAAGTCAACAATCGACTAAAAATTGAAACTTCATGGGTGAAAGCAAATAAAGAAAAAAAAATGACAAACTTAATAAAAATAAAGGGATAAGACCCAAATAAGAAGCTTCAAAAAAAATTAATCAAATTAAAAAGAAAATTTATTTGGAGAAAGAAATCAGTGAGGGCGAACAAATTTTAGAAAAGAAAAAAAAAATGTGAGAGGTCCTTGAGAAGAGACTGAGAAAGAGGATTCACAAAAAAGACAAAAAAACAAAAAACAAAAAAAGGGAAGAGCAGTGGAAAAGAGAATAAAAGGAAGGAGCATGTGGAAAATAGAAATGAGAAAGGAAAAGAGGTGGGTGGATGGGTCTGGAGGAACACCGGAGATTAAGTTGGGCTTATGGAAGGTTCAGTTTTTTTCATTTTTCTATGTCTTTTCAGTTTTGGTGTGGGGTAAGATAAAAAAAAAAAAAGGGCTTTCGGAAAAGGGATTGAGTCTAAATGAGCGGTGAAAAAGAGAATAAAAGGGAAGGAGAGAGAAAGAAAATAGGTGTGTGGATGGGTGTGAAGGAACACCGAAGCCTAAGTTGGGCTTATGGAAGGTTCAAGTTTTTTTCATTTTTCTATGTTTTTTCAGTTGTGGTGTGGGGTAAGATCAGAAGGAGGGCTTTTGGAAAAGGAGCTGAGTCTAAATGAAAGTTGAATAGAAAAAATATTTGCAAAAAAATTATCCGAAATGAGCTAATAATCTAATATATACATGCTTCCAACTTGGGCCCAAAATTTTCAAAATTTCTTTGTTTTCCAATTTTTTTTTATCCGGAAGGCAACGAAAAATTCAAAAAAGAATGTCATGGAGCAGTACAAAATTATTTTAATTTGGTGGGACAACATATAATATTTAAAAAATTATTCCGTTAATTTTTTTTATTATTATTCAGAAGGGCAACAGAAAATCATGATGAAAGTTATGAAATAATAAAAAAATTACTTCAATTTAGTAAGTCAACATATATCAAGTAAAAAATTACTCTGTTCAGTTTTTATATATATTTTATCTAAAAGGGCTATAAAGCTCTGAAGAGTGGTCATAGGGTAGTAGAAAAAATTATAATTTGTTGAGCTAAACATATACCTCTAGAAAATTATTTTGCCAAATTTTTTTATTGTTTATTTTTATCTAGAGGAGATAGGGGGGCCTTGGATGAAGGTCACAGAGTAATAAAAAAATTACTCTAATTTGATGAACCAACTCCTAGAAAATTATTTTATCAATTTTTATTTTATAAGGTTATGGGGCCCAAAAGAAAATCATTGGGTAATAAAAAGTTATTGTAATTTGGTGAGCCAACATATACATAGTAGAATATTACTCAGTCAATTTTATTTTATTCGGAAGGGCTACAAGTACCTAGAGATAGGTCATGAACCATAATTTTTTTTTCCATGAAGATGTTTTGTAGAGTTTGCATAAATTTATAAAAACACCTCAAATATATATCAAATCAATATTTTTTTTTATAGAAAATTTATGTATTTGAAAGAGTTAAATACAAATAGAAATTGAATTAAAATGTAAAATTATGCTGGATCAATTTTGGAAAATGTGGATATTCAAATATTGAAGAATAATCTATTTTATGAACTAAATTGTATATAAACAGTTAAAGTAGACAAAAATTTTAAATTTAACAATGCGTAAATTTTTTTTTTTTTTAACTTGCTTCAACTACCAGCATCCATAAATTAATAGTGAAGATTAATTTTCTTTAAAAAAAAAAAATTAGTGGAGATGAGGTTTGTGGTACCAATTACTAAGTAGTCTTCTGGACAATAAATTATCAATTTTTTATGGAATTTTCGGATAGGTTTAAAGATGCCAGGTTTTCTATGCAAATCAAGAAGCCCAATTATTTATTTATTTTAAAAAAAATCCAGGTTAAAATTTGGAAGAAACAATACTATCCCATTTTTCCACATAAGCGGTATGCGGCACATAATGGCTTAAAAAAAAACGGAGTTAACTATTTGCAATATTAGCGCATATTTTGAAAATTTAGTTTGGCTACCAATTTTAAAATTAATAATACAATGCCACAAATCCAATAGTTCGCGAGTACCAGTACAAATAAGTAAAAAATTTAAAACCTCAAAGTGAGGTAAACGTCTTCAGCTGATAAGATGGCAAACTTTATATGGAAACCTTTTGCTCAACGACGTATATATGAGATAAATAATACTTTAGAAAAAACAATATATATATATGAGATAAATAATAAGGACAACGAATTATATATATTTTTTTACATTTATATTGCATAATTAAATTACATGTAAGTTGAGATTAATATTTTATTTATATGATGATATTTTTTAAGAATCGCATAATCTTTTTTTTGGTAATAATCTTTAGTTGAAAAAAAAAGGGAAGAAGTAATCAGCCAGCTTCCAGTGGTCAACGTATTTTATGGGCACCCAATTATGACAATGTGAAAGCATGGCTGATTTTTTACTCCCAAAAAAAAAAAACAATGACTGATTTTTTATTTTCTATTATTACAAATTAAGAGAAAAACAAATACTACCGAAAAGATCGGTGTATAATTTGATAGAAAGTCAGATTATTTTTAATGAAAAACCTAAATTGTTATATTTGTTACATAAAAATAGACATTATTTAAATTTATATAGTATAATTACATATTTAATTTAAAAATTATTTTTTAATAGTAATATCTATAAAAAAAATTATTTATTATTATTAATTAATTATATATT
>QANX01004885.1:63809-81378 GCA_003254975.1 Ochetophila trinervis
TTTTTTTTTTTTTTTTTAGGTGCTATTGTTAAAGAAGTGAAGAAAATAAAATGGAAAATGTTAAAAAAAAAGGGGGTTGGCGTTGATAACCTTAACAAGAAATATTATATGAAAATAAATTTTTTTTCATAATTAGATTTTAAAGAAAATAAATTTTGGAATCATTACCCTAGAATTAAGAACATCAACCTGTATATTATTAAGTTTTGAAACATATTACAAAGAAAGCAGCTGATCGGATATCTTTTTCGTCCTTTTCATTTTTTTTTCCTCCTTGTAGCTAGTTGAAAGTATAACGTTGAATTGCTGAAAAAAAAAAGAAAAATTCCAGACTGGGACCCCTCGGTCGGGACCGAAATATGGGATCTCTCGGTCGGAACCGGAACCCATGATCCCCCGGGTCGGACCTGAACCAGGGACCACCTGGTCGGGGCAGGACCCTCGGACTCCTCAGTCGGACCGGTATCCAGAACCCCTCGATTGGACCGGAACCAGGGATCACCCAGTCAGCACGGGTACCTAGGACCCCCCTTTTGGACCGGAACCAAGGACCTAGGACCCTCCAGTCGGGGCTGGAACCCGGAACCCCTTAGTCGGATCGGAACCAGGGACTCTTCGGTCGGACTGGTACTCGAGACCGCCCAATCGAGGCTGGAACCCGGGATCCCCTGGTAGGACTGGAACTCGGGACCTTCGGTTGACTGGAACGCGGGACCTCTCGGTCTGGGCTGTAATCCGAGACTGTCCGGTCGAACTGGTACCTAAGACAGACCAGTCTTGATCGAAAACTGACAATAATCGAATATGAATTTGTTTAAATTTATTTGTAAATTTTTAAAAAAATAAAAAAACAAAAATAATGGCCAAAAATAATATTTGTTTTTCCAAAAAGTACTGTTGTTTTATATTTTTTTCTTCTTATTAAAAACATAAACAAAAAACTATAAACAAAATTTATAAACTTTAAATCATAAATAAAAGCTAAAAATTTAAAACCAAAACTTAAAAAGTATACGTTATCAAATGGACTTTTAATTTTGTTGCTGATTATTTGTAGGTTGAAGGAGCTAGCAATGAGGGTGGTAGGGGTCCTAGCATATGGGATGCCTTTTCGCATACTAAAGGTATTTGTTTTTTTTTTTTTAAATCTATTAAAAGCTTGTCAGAAAAATCTTCCAAGACAAGAATTTGAATTCGTATGGTCAAATTTTGTTGCTTTCGGTTTAGAAGTTATTGGATATGTCTTTCTTTGTTTCTAGGAAAAATTCTTGATAAAAGCAATGGTGACATTGCAGTGGATCAATATCATAAATACAAGGTCAGTAGTCATTATTTTATCCAACTTGCTTCTTCTTTCTTTCTTTTTTTTCCTTTACTGTCTCAGTAATAGACCATTGATGTTTTGTATGATTTTTATTTTTTTATTTTTTGCATTTTACCTAGGAGTTTTGTTGCTATTCCTTTTTCATTTTCCCAGAAGGTGTGGAAGTGGGTAGGGGAAGGGCTGTTATCGTTAACTTTCTTTCTTCTAGGCAACTTTTTTTCTTTTTTCTGTCGTTTACAGTAAAAGTAATTTTAATTTTTGCAATCATTTACTGTTTTTGGGTGTCTAACATCGATACTAATTTACAGGAAGATGTTGAACTTATAGCCAAGTTGGGCTTTGACGCTTATCGCTTCTCCATATCATGGTCTCGCATCTTCCCTGGTGCGTATATAAATTTATATTTGCTTTATCATTTTTAATGCTCTTCTACTAATACCAAAGAGTATAATTTTTTTCACTTCAGTATTCTAGATTATCACTGTGTCCTTTATAAAAATAAAGAATTAATCTTGTCTTTTTGCTCTTTTTAGAATCCTATCAAACTGACTTGAATGGCATGAAAAAACTTGTTACATGATTTAGGGATTTTAGTGTAAAGACATGCATGATTGCTCAACCAGCTAGCACGTTGAGAGGAGTAGTTGATGTTTTACTTATCAAAGTTTTTAAGACAAAAGTGATTCTTAGCCATTTGAGCAGAACTTCATTCAACAGTCCATAGCAACATTTTGTCACTAATAATTTCCTTATATTTAGATGGGCCGAGCTTATAGAGCTGTTTAGTTCTGAATGCACTCTGAGACTGATACTTTAAATATCTAAAGTTGAGATTCACAGACAGAGAATTTACTTACAACTTTCTGGAAGGAAAAGACACTTAAAGTTAACTACTATGATCTTACGAGTACAATACAACAGCTTCTTTCAAATGGTAAACATGAGAAGGTTCTACTGGGTTTGGTGCATGTGATGCATAGTTATGTTATAATAAGTTAACAAGCGGCAATGATGCATCTTTCTAGCACGATGATGATTCAGTAGGTTTCTTAACAATTCAATTTCTTTTCTCAGTAAAGAAAGTCAAGTGGAGGACATAGTTTCCTTGCTTAGCTGATTTCCTTTATATAATTTATATATATATATATATATCTATATTTCCGTGTTGATATTTCTGTTGCATTTCATCCTTCCATGTTGTATGTATCTTTCTCTCCTAGTTTTTGTATCTCTTCTGACAGTCTTGTTGGAACCCTCAATGTCATTGTTCTTTTGTCTCTACTATTATGTTGATGCCAAAACTTTAACGGTGCACCTTTTATGGTTGGAGAGTGAACAGTAATGGTTTTAGTAACTACTAACTATTGTTGAGGAAGTGGATTTTTCTTTTTCTTTTTTTCTCATTTTTAAAATTTATGCTTCTTACAGATGGTATGGGAACCAAGTTCAATGAAGAGGGCATTGCTTACTATAATAACATCATTAATGCTTTACTTGAAAAAGGTATAAAATCATTTTTGATTGGTTTTCTTATAGCTTCAGTGATCATACATATTTTAAAAATTTGGCAACTGCAGGTATCCAGCCTTATATAACTCTGTACCATTGGGACCTCCCTTTGCATCTTCATGAAACAATGGGAGGGTGGCTGAATAAGGAAATTGTGTAAGTATTAAATTCAATATGCACCTGTAATTATTTGCAGAAAACTGATATTCTGCAATCCTTCTTTATTGAATAATCAGTAGGCTGGGTCATGCAGGATAGAGAAGAAAGAGAGAAAGATTGGGAAAAGAGAGAGAGAGAGAGAGAGAGTAAAGAAGAGAGAGAGAAGAAGAATTACTGGAATGGGGAATAAGATGAAGGTAGAGGGAAAGACACTAGGGATTGGATGGTCCAGATTGTTCAATTTACAGGACTAGTAAACTAGGCTATGTTAAGCCCCATTTATATAATATGTGAAGGCAATTCAAGCACAATAAGAAAAATAAAGCCTGCAAGTAGTTCCTAGACAGCCCCTGATAATTAAAGAAATTTCACCTAAGACTAAATAAGCCATAAATATAAAAAGAAATTAGTTATTAAAAAGCATATAAGATGTAAAAGCCTATGTATGATCTTTATAGTAGGAGAGTTGCAAATGTATGGAAATGTACAGGTCTTTTGACAAGACTGTTATGCAGTTTCAATCTCAGAGAAGCAGAAAAAATGTGGTTCAACATGTTAGACTTGATAGCCATGCTTCAATTTTATATCAAACCAATGTAACCACAATATTTTAACACTTTTTGCAATAGTTGAGAAAATAAGGATTAACTATTTTAACACTCGGTACAATATTTTAACATTTCACACAGTTTTAGTGATAATACAGTTATACTGAAATCCAAATATATAAAGATTTCTTGACTAGTTTACTACAGAATTTTATTTTATTTATTAAATTTTATATCAAACTAATGTAACCACGATATTTTAACACTTTTTGCAATAACAAAAGATAAGGATTAACTATTTTACACTCGGTACAATATTTTAACATTTCACACATTTTTAATGATAATACAGTCATACTGAAATCCAACTATATAAAAATTTCTTGACTACTTTACTGCAGAATTTTATTCTATTTTATTTTATTTTTTTTGCATTATAATAATCATCTGCCTAACATTGTGCTTTCAGTGGACCGAAGAAGTGGTATTAACCATCACCTTCATGCTAACTAATTTTCAAAACATTTATGTCATCCTTTTTGAAATATGGAAGAAAAAAGTGTATGGATGATCTGTCTTCTTTACTTCCTATAGTATAGTATAGTTAATCACAAATTGTCTCACAATCCCATTTTTATGTGTCCCATACATGGAAAATGTGCAGAAAATACTTTGCAATCTTCGCAGAAACTTGCTTCAAAAATTTCGGTGACAGAGTAAAGAACTGGATTACAATTAACGAGCCCCTTCAAACTGCCGTGAGTGGTTATTGTCTTGGGACATCTGCTCCTGGAAGAAATGAAAGTTCATCAACCGAGCCATATTTAGCTGCACACCACCAACTATTGGCCCATGCAGCTGCCTTCTCCATTTACCAAAGCAAATATAAGGTATACTTTTCAGGTCATAAAACCTAAAGCGGTCCTTAATTTCTAAATAAGGGATTTTATAACCATTATAGCTTCGTGATTTTATCACAAGATGATAGCCCCTTGGAACATACATTCTTTTCTTATATGTTTTATCTGACTCAGCAGATGTATGTAGCATAATTTACTATTTTACTGTCGATTTTATGTGAAGAACCTCTAAATGGAAAGTTTAAAGTCAGCGGGATACTTTCTTTCTTCTTGAAATAGAATAACGAGGAAGTCCTAAATCTAAACAGTGTGGCAGAACAACAACAATTTTATCATTTATGCTTAAAGTTAGTTATATTCAATTTTGACTTTCAAATCACCTTGGAAATGCTGCATCTATTTTACTTATTAGTGTTGTGAAAAATGTATGTCTATGGTTTGCAATACAGATGATTCTTTTATCTATAGTCAGATAAATGTGTTATTGGTGCTATATGAATTAACCAAAGGATAACCTTCTGGGTGCCTATCTCTTCTTGCAGGAAAAGCAAGGGGGACAAGTGGGTTTAGTGGTAGATTGTGAATGGGCCGAACCTAATTCAGATAACACCGAAGATAAAATAGCTGCAGCAAGGCGCCTTGACTTTCAGCTTGGATGGTAATACGCTGTAACTTATGGTATTCTTGTAGCTTCTATGTTAAATTACTCAATTCTGAATCTACAATGTTTTTGGGGTGATTACTTATTATTTTATTTTCTTATGTTTCCTGTTTTTCGGTTATGCATACATGTGTGTCCATTCAAATTCTTGAATGTAACTGTGAATGTTCAAAGCATGTCAGTATTGGAAAAGAGAATCTCATATTAGCAATGGATCTTAAACAAGAAACAGTTTCATTTATGGTAACTTAACATGGTATCAGAGTTTAACTATTAACTTGTACAATGTATGAACTGTGCTAAACCTAGCTCATGTTACAACAGGTACCTACATCCAATATATTTTGGTGAATATCCTGAAGTTATGCGTGAAATTCTTGGAGATCGACTTCCCAAATTCACAGAAGAAGATAAGGAGTTGCTGAGAAACTCAGTTGACTTTATCGGTCTAAATCATTATACATCAAGGTTTATTGCTTGTGTAAAAGAGAGCCCTGAGGAAAGCGATTACTATAAATCACAGCAGATGGAGAGAATTAGTAATACCAATTTACTACGTTTTCCAATTTTAGTTTTTTTAATTTATTTATTTTTCAATGGTGAAAAAGTTTCTTGTTTTCTACTTTTTCAGTTGAATGGGAAGGAGGCGAACCGATTGGTGAAAAGGTGTGATATTCACTTACTGTAAGCATGTTTATGTGTTGTGAATTGTTTAATGTCTGCTAAAAGATTAGTATGGCAGGCAGCATCAAAATGGCTTTATGTAGTTCCTTGGGGCATCAGGAAGGTTCTTAATTACATAGCGCAAAAATACAATCATCCCCCAGTTTATGTTACTGAGAATGGTAAGCACTTTCAAATGTATAGCTAGGGATGTTCGTAAGATTAATCACCTGAAGTACCTGGCCAATCCAAATCCAACTCGATAGGATTGACTTATCAGTAAAACTTGTTTGAGGTCCAGTAAATTAAAATCTTGTGTGCATTTTGTTATACCAAACAAGATCCTTTCACTTTTTCTGAACCCTCCTTGTCAATTTTCAGGAATGGATGATGAAGAAAACGACACTCTCCCACTTCATGAAATGCTAGATGACAAACTGAGAGTTGCCTACTTTAAGGGATATCTAGCAGCAGTTGCTCAGGCAATAAAGTGAGTGCTTTAATTTAATATTTCGGTGTGATTCAAATAGTGTTCTGGAGCTCTCTTTCAATAGATTTTCAGTAGCTCATTATTATTTAAACTGTCATTATTGAGGTCTTTTTCAACATCGACTTTTATAAAAATCAGTCAAAAGAAAAGGAGGGCATGGGAAAATCAGAAATGTATTTTTACTTGTAAATGGAATAAAATTTTGTTGGTGGTAGAAATTGATGACTCGTTATGCAGCCTAGCTTCCCTAGCTTTCATACATTTGTCTGAATGCAATGTTCCTTTCCGAAGTTAGTTTCCATCCACCTTTTGCTTGAACATGTGCACTTGCATGCCAATCCATGTATGAAAAAACAGTATCAAACCAATCTAATATCTCTGGGAACAGAATAACAAGTCGCCGCTTATGTGTTGCATGGACAGGGATGGAGTTGATGTGAGGGGATACTTCGTGTGGTCGCTAGTGGACAACTTCGAATGGGCTGAAGGTTACACTAAACGATTTGGTTTGGTGTATGTTGACTACAAGAATGGACTCACTCGCCACCCCAAGTCTTCTGCTCATTGGTTCATGAGGTTCTTCAAGGTTGGTGAAGCTAAAAATGGCAAGAACGAGCAATTAACTTCTCATTAAAATGCCAGCTTTCCAAAAGACTTTCTTCTGTTGCTACTTTTATTGCCAGTGAGTCCTGTGACTCCGTGAAACTCATCCAGGGCATCTCTACCTTATCATAATATAGTCTTGTACTTTGGTTACTTGATATGTAAATTTAGAAATTAAGGTACTTGAAGGAAACAGTAGTTGCTATAAATCCAAATATAATATGCTTATTTTGCTGAAGCCCGTTGAATTGGAGAAAAGATTCAGTTGGACGGTCACACCAGCTGATGTGGTGCGATCTTCCAATTAGTAGACATTTTGAAATCCGCTTCTCTCTTTTTCTTTTGTTCTCTATCTTCTTGACCGACCCATCTTTCTCCTCTGCAAACCAAATTCTCTTCGCAACCCAAAAGAAAAAATGTTTTTGAAAATGTCTAAATACATTGATGCGAGCCATTGTTAATCCGCAAGGGAAAATGTGGAGTGAAATAAACAAATGAAAAGGAAAGGGTGAGGAGAGAGATCTTAGTGCATATATATATATATATATATATATTTGTTCAAAAACAAATTATCAAAAGATATATAATTCTTACGATTCTGTAACCTCTTTAGGCATATAAAAAAGGAAAATAAATTCTTTATTTAAACAGAAACTACAACATACATACCCTAAACCTAGTTTTTCCTCGTATCGTACGATATGGATGGTGTAATCGTTTTAAAAATAAGTTGAATTGAATCCAATAAATAATCCAAAAAATATAAAAGAAATGATTATCGATTTTTAAAAAAATGGTAAATCAACTCACCAAAATCGAAAAGCCTCAACCAAGGAAGATAATCAGCGACAGAGAAAGCATAGAGACAGAAAAGCATGGTATAGAGTGCAGAAACATGCTCATGTTCTTCAACACCGGGTCCACCATCTTCATCCCATAAAACCTCCGGTCGAACATCCTCCTCCTCATCACTCTTCCGGAGTAATGCTGTGCGGCGGTTCTCACATTAACCACTCGACCTCCGTCGGAGCACAGCCCGCAGAGGTAGCGGACTAGGTTATCGGCTTCCTCGCTGCGTTTCCCGAGCAGCCACTGAGTTCTGGAGCGGCTGAACACGTCGTGGATCAAATGTGCAACTTTTTGTTTTAAGGATTTTGTTTTTTGTTTTTTTGTTTTTCGATTTAAGGATTAATATATTTTATTAAAAAGGCTCATTTACTGATTAATTTTGATCAACTATTTTTCCATGGCAGTGACATAGAATTCCATTTCATTTATAAATTACTTGCTTTTTTTATTTGGTTTAATTATTTTATTTTGTCAATATTTTCAAACGAGACAGTATCATGTAATGGTAGACAGAGATAGAAATTAAAAAAATTCATGTATCTTCATATTCTATAAAAGTATAGAGCTTTGATTTCCTAATTAATATTCGGTTACTTAATTTGTATGATCTAATATGAATTGCGTTTGTTTGTTTTGTTATTTCCTTTTGCACATTGAACATAAAGTTTTTCATGTTTTCTTTTCTTCAGTTTCCTATTTTATTTCACAAAGTAATCTAGAAAAGTCAATTGTATTAAGAAAAAAATTTAAATATCTATATGTATATATCTGAAGCCAACTTAAAATATATCTTGTTTGTGTTTTTCTGGAGGAAAAAAAACAAAAAAAAGCACCTTTCGTTTGTATAATAGATCAGAGGGAAATATTTGTACCCTCTTAAAAAAACTTAATTTATGTAGATCCTAGCTCATACATTTTCAAATTTCTTTATTGGAAAGTTACCCTAACATATACAATAGAGTGATGCTACAAATTAATACTAAATATTGGCTATTTTTTTTTTTATCAAATTATATTTATTAAGATATTAATAATTGATATATTCATATAATTTAAATATTTATAAGTAAAATTTTAAATGAATAAATAAATTAATATAAAAAATAATTAAATATTAATAGCTTTTGTTACGTCATTGATAAGAAAGATTTGGAATTTAAAGAATGGTGAGATACTTTGTATATTTTTCTTTTTTTTTATGAATAAAAAAAATATATTTATAGGCTTAAGAAGTATTTAACAAGTAAATCAATCCATATATCTTTTTAATTTAATAGCAGTCCATAATTGAAGCACATATCACTAAAACACCTAAATTTATATGTAAGTACCAAATATCGAACCATAAATATAATAATTTTTCTGGACCCTACCACTGATTACGTCTAGTGCACTTAGCATATTCCTCTGAACAAGCCAATAAAAGGAAAAGTACATTTTTCCCCCCTTAAATTACTAATAGTTCCAAACAATCCCCTCAGCTGTCCCCCTGCCTCTCCAATTTATGTTTCAACATAAACTACGTAAATAACAATTGACCACATACATTCTACTAAGATTTTACATTTTCAACCCTAATGGTAATTTTGCAATTAAAAAATATCTATAATAAATTTATATAATAAAAATACGTACCCTTAATTTTGAGATACTTATTTTTTTTTATGTTATATATATTACTAAAAATTTCATTAAAGTTGAGACAAATATTAATTAGTATGAAATTAAAATAATATAAAAACAAATTAATGAAAAATAAAATAGTAATATATATTTTTTGTTAAACCAATTAATGATTTATTTTTACAGTTTTTATAAGTAAAATTAAAGTTTTCACTTTAAAAATATTGTTGATATATGTTTTTATCTAACGCTAATGTGGTTATGTCAAATAATTATTAATAAAAACTCATTGATTTAATTGTAATTCCATAGTTTAGGTGTGGGTGGGTTTAATTATAAGGTTAGAGGATTATTTGTAAACCTGGCAAAATGCTACACAATACGATAAATACGACACGATAATTTACGGATTTAGATATGTAATATTGGATTGGGTTGTTATCAGTGTTACACGATAAAAAAACAGGTTGGAACCGATTAAAACACGTTAACACAATATATCACGATAAAAAAATATTAATTAAATTAAATTTTTATAGTTAATTTTTTACATTAGTTTTTTGTTTTGTTTAGAAAACTATAAAATTCATATTTTATTTCATTAGAAAATGAAAACTTTTATATCTATTTATATATTGATATTTTGTTTTAGATTCTATTTTTTTTTATTACTTATATTGGATGTACAATTTTAGTTTGTTTATAATATTTTGAATATTTTTAAATTTACAATTGTAATGCATAATTTTTTTCTTAGTCACGATAAATATTTAATATAGTTTTAATTCGTAATATTTTACATATTTTGAATTCACAGTTATTAATTATGTTGAATTTTAGTATGCTAATATTTTTTTAAAATGTTTAGTATATCATTTGAACATGTATTTAGAGCTAGTAGACACGAAATAAACACGACATGATTACGAAACGACACGGCACAAACATGGTTCAACACGAATGCTTAACGGGTTGAGTTCGAGTGAAAAACATTTGACACGACACAAATACGATTCAACACGACACGTTGTCATACCTGATTATTTGCTCTAATTAGTAGCTGGTAGTTTATGTGGCTGTAATGTAATATTAATTAATTTACTTAAAAGTAGACACAACATAAGAAACGATTTTATTGAATAGTTTGAATAAACTGATAACTCATCCATTTGCATTTGTTCTTTTTGTTTTACTAACAAACCACCAATTTCCAATTATATGTAGTTCAATTGATTGAAAAATCCTACTTTCTAATTTTCTTGTTTTTGGTAAATAATCCTACTGTCTAATTAGTTAAAGCACTTGTAAACTATATATTTTTGTGGAGAAATACATCTAAAGCAAAAATAAACGAAGAATTTCAAATTATATTATATTTTAAAAAAAGACGTCCACTTTAGAAAGATAATAACTTTCGTAGAAAATAAAGATACCGTTTAAAGAGTTGGGACTTGGGACAGTTCCATGCACAAAAGCAATTGTAAATCCGAGAATATTTGTAATTCTAATTTTATTTTTTTGAGAAAAATCTAATTTCAATACTTTTGGCAAATTTAGTTTGGCATTCACAATACATTCATTACAAATTTATAAAAGGAAACAAACTCTTAGAAGAAAGAAAAAGTTGATTTTTTAGGATTTATTTTTAAAATGTGTAGCAATATAACTACAAAATCTCTAAATTTTCTATTTTAGTGTAAATGTGAGTGACAAACCAACTAAGTTAACTTCATTTGATATTTTTGATAGGAATTAACTAACAAAAACAATTTTAAAAATGGATAAATTACACAACATCTTCATGAACTATTTGATACGTACAAATAACCTCTTTAAACTTATGTATAGCACACTACCCCTTCAAACCAATTAAATGCTAAAAATTATTTTAATTTAATAAAAATACTCTTTTGACATATTCATTATATTAGTTTCGAAATAAAGTAACCAAACTTTTTTTATCATCTAAATATTAAAAAATAATATTTTTCTCAAAAAAAATTAAAAATAATATGTTCTTCAAAATTAAAAATATTAAATATAATATTTTGTTCAAAAAATAGTAAACATAATATTTTCTTTAAAAAATTAAAAATAATATTTTCTTCAAAAATATTGAAAATAATATTTTCTTCAGAAAATAATAATAAAACCCATATTTTTTTTTAATTCTTATATTAATTAGTGGTGGAGTTTCCAATTTTTTATTAGTGGCTGGCAATAGTGCATGGTTTCCACTTATATAAGTTGTCCCTATGATCTTAAGGAAGCATTACGTTTTAAATAAGAGAATCAAAAGGCGATTATAATTTGTTAAAATATAACTATATATATTATCAAGTTTCTTTATATTTACAGCCTATAAATTTAATGCATAACTATATATAATATTTTTTACTCATTCAGAATAATATATGGTCTTTGTTTCCCCTCATCCTCGCTCACTTCCAATAGTAACTGGCAGAATCTAAAACTTTAAAGAACATCCAAAGAACATATATAATTTTCATGTTCTATCTAAAATGGAAAATTGTAGTTAGGAAGAGTGATTTGGACTGGGAGCCATAACTTGAGTCGTAGACTCTGAAACAATATAAGATAAAAAAAAAATTGAAAATAAATAAATAGAGAGATAAAAGTTTAAGCGATGAAAAAATAATTATGGAAGTTGTGTTTCATTGCATTGCAATATCTAAATATATAGTGATGTAAAGGTTTTTAATAACCTCTTCAATAAACACTACAGTTACATAATATAATCAGAAAAATCATACTTAGATTAGCTTTGCAGTTCAGCGTGACACTTATATAGTAAGAGGCTCATTGTAAAAAATTTCATTTAGACTTTTTTTATTTTGCCCTAATTTACACTTAAAATTTTGATAAATGGATACGTTTTGATACATATAAAAAATTAAAGAGAAGTTAATGATGATTTTCCAAAACCATCCTATTATAATTTAACAATTAAAGGTGAAAAGTAAGGATGTGTATCGGTTAGGATCCGACCTATTTTGGAAATAACCAATCCGATCTAATTAGTGATTGATTTTATTTTTTTTCAATTCGATCCAATCCGATCTATACATTAAATCCAATCCAATTAGTAATTGGATTAGATCGGTTTGGTTAATCAGCTTGGCTTCAATTTTTATTTAATTTTTTTAGACTTTTTAAAATTTAATTTTTGAGTTTTTTTTTTTACTTTGAATATTTGACATTTGAGCTATTTTTTGTACCAAAAATTTGCTGTGCTTAAATTTTGTTTTAAAAATTTTTTTTTTTCAAAACCTAACACATAAAGTGTCCACTATGTAATCCATAAAAAATTATATTTTTTTTCAAAACCTAACACATAAATGATTAAAAAAATAACATGACAAATAAACATATTAAACTAAAACAAAACAAAATTACTACACTAATACAATAATTGAGTAATTCAACTCCAAATTTAAGCTAATATAACAAAGCTTACATACCAATAATATTAAACTAATTGCTATATGTTTCGTAAAAAAAAAAAAAAAAAAAAGTGGTCGGTTCGAATTATATCAATTTTTAACACCCCGAACCGAACTGACCTTCAGTTTTTGATTTTTTAAAACATATCCAATCCAATTACACTAAAATAACCGATCCAAACATGTTGGATTGGATTGGATCAGCTGTTTTAATCGGTTAATCGGTTTTTTGCACACCCCTAGTGAAAAGTATATTTTTATAATATTTTCAATTATATATTGATTTTTAACCTCCTTTTGGACAGTACATTGTAAACTTAACTAGTAAAAACTAACAAAATAATCTATTTTAATATATAGAGAAAACTAAAAAAAAAGTTAATAATAATTTTCCAAAAGCGTGGTTTCTAGATGTAATTATAACAAAATTAAAAGAGTCTAAATGCAAATTGCCCTATTTTTATCCTGATAAATGTTATTTGCCATATTTTTATCCTAACAACTAGGGTATAATATGTATTAAGGGTATCTCCAACCAGCTAATTATAAGCCTAATCTTTTTTTGTTTTTGTCAACCTTCTTTTTTATAACTCCAATAGGCTTTCTAAATAAAAAATAAAAAATTAGGCTTAGCTCTTCAAATGTATAGAGCCAAATGCACTTTCTATATAATTTTTTTAATAAACTCATTTATTGCTCTACAATTCTATGCACATTTATAATTAAATTTATTAATTACGATTTCATATTTTTAATTTTTTTTAATATTGTATTGCAGGTAGAGAAAAAAAAGTAAAATGTGAATCATAATTGATTATAAAATAAATAAATAGTAATTTTAGAGAATGCTATTAAAGTTAGATAAAAAAAAAATATCATTCTTTATTTTTTAAAATTCTTTAAAATACTTTTTATTTTGAAAATTATACTTTTTAAAATAAAAAATACCATTAAAAAATTGTATTATAGCATTATAATGATTCACCGAAAAAATGATATTTCACAAAATGTGAACTTAATAAGAACTTCTTATATAATAGTTTTTTTCCTTTGATATTTTTAATAATAGATTTTCGTTTTGTGCTTCAAATATATTTTCATTAACAATCATCGCCAATAAAAAGTGAGGATTATAAATTATTATATTTTGAAGGGTATAGTCTTTTAAGAGAAATTTTGATTTAGACTTTTTTAGTTTTTCCATATTATGTTTAGATTTTGAAAAATCATTATTAACTTCTCTTTATTAATCTATATTTATCAAAATAATCTTTATGTTAATTTTTACCAGATAATTTTAATAATTAAAGATCATAGAGAGATTAAAAATTAATATTTTATTATTAAATAATATTATAAAGATATAATTATGATATTTATGTGTTAAAAATTAATTAATAAAAACTTGCATATGAAAAATTAATGATGATTTTTCCAAAATATATATATATATATATATTAAAAACAAAACAAAAAATTTGTAAATGGAATATTGTGGTCCATATTGTGGTCCTTTAACCCATCCCATCCCATCCCATCCCATCCCATCCCATTGGCCCAACTTCAATTTTGTTTTGGGAATTTTAGCCCCAAACCCTTCATTTAGCCCCACAATAGAGAAAAGTCTTTTATTCTAAATAATTAAAAATGACTGGGTTCCAAACCTCACCCTTGAGAAAAAGAGATTTAAGCTGCTTCATAGATTTGTGTCTTCCCCACAATAGAGAAAAGTCTTTTATTCTAAATAACTAAAAACAATTTCCATGTACAGATTTTTTTTTCTTTTGGAATTTTTTTGGTTACTTTCCTCATGCAGATTTGAGATACCTATAATGCCCTCAATTAAATGGTGACAGACCCATCCCGCTCCCCCAAGAGTCTGTCACTAAAATAAAGCTTTTAGAAGCTTTGAAACCTTACTTTTGATTTACATTTTTGTTTTTCATTGTTTATTTGTTGACACATAAAATACCTGAAAAAAAAGTAAAATTCCAAATAACATTGTCAAAACCTCCTCTTAACAACTTATGGTAATATAGGCTTAATCTAGTGATAAAATTATTAAAAATATATTTTTAAGACAAAAAAATTCGATATTTTTTAACTAAAACATATTCCTCTTTCAATTTATAATAAAATAAAATAAAATAAAAAAACCCCACACCAATGGAACTCATGACCACCATGCCGTTAATGAAAACGTTGCTGGAATCCCGATCGCCTCGTCTATAACCCATACTACTTCGGAACTTCAATGTTATTTGTTTTTTAAATTAACTAAATCTCATCAATTTAAATTTTATTTGTCATAGTCTTTACAAAGCTAAAAGCAAAAGTCTATTTGGTATAGACTATGGAAATAAAATTTTTAACTTTTTGTAGTATAATTTTTTTAAAAAAATTAATAATTATTTAGTTGTCATTTTAAAATATATTTTTAATTTTTAATAAACTGTTTAACTAATATAATTTAAAAAGTGCTTTTGATTCGTAATGTATTTTTATTTATTTTACAATAAAAATATATTTTTATATGTAAAAATATTTATTTTAAAAAGATAAATGCACTTTAGTACTTTATGGTTTGATAAACTTGTATAGTACACTTTCAAGTTTCAAATGTAACACATTAAATCTCTAATTTATATTTTATGCCACATTAGACTCTCAAGTTTCAAATGTATCACATTAAGCCTTCAATTTATTTATATGTTACATTAGATCATCAAATTTCAAATGTAACATATTAAGCCTCTAATTTATATTTTTTGCCAATTTTCAAAAATATGAATAAAAATTTATCTAATTTTATTTTCATCTAAAACTTTTTATTTCATCCTAAATTGCTAAAAAAAATTATCATGAATTTTTTTATCCTATCTATTTTTCATCTAGATAGTTTTTTATTCAAAATTATTAAAAAAATTATCATGAAAATTTATTTAATCCTATATTTTTTCATCATGAAATTTTTTTATTTTAGGATGAATAAATTTTTTTGGAGGACAAAAAAAGAATTTTTTTAAATATTTTAGAAAATTGGTAAAAGAAAAAAAGTTTTAGAGTTATTATACCGTATTTAACAGATTTTGTTAAATTTAATTTAATTAGACTAAATTGTAATTTTTTACAAAGTAGAAAGTATTAAATGTTTAAATTAATTGTAGTGCTTTTTATTTAAAAATAAATAAAAATTCTAGAAGATTTTTTAAAGTACATTAATTGTTTATTGTGGCATAAAATATAAACTGAAAAATTAATGTGATACATTTGAAATTTGAGGACCTAATGTGACATAAAATGTAAATTGAAAGTTTAATATGATACACTTGAATTTTGAAAGTCTAATGTAACATAAAATATAAATTAAAGGTTTAATGTGATACATTTAAAATTTGAAGGTCTAATATACAAATTTATCAAACTACAGAGTACTAAAGTGCATTTATCTTTATTTTAAATCGTATAAAATATATATTAAAATTAATATAAAAAGTTTCAATATTTAAATTTCAGTTTTATATAAATTTTATTATTTGAAATGTAATTATTTTATTATTTTAAAATAATTTAGAACCCAGTAGCATATATCACATATATTTGATACTTTCGAATAATAATAAAAATAAATAATCAATATAATAATAACAATGAGCCTTTAAAAAAATAGAGCATTTAATGTTTTTTTCTTGTAGGGTTTTTATTTTTGGGATATAATAGGACTTTTCACATAATAGTTAAGGCAAAACTGACATTAAAAAATAGTATTTAATGTTTTATTCAATTTTTCTAAATAAATTAATAAATTATTTTTTTTTAAATTAAAATTTAAACTTTTTTAAAATGATTTAAAAGAACTATTTTTTATCAATGCTATAGATTTTTACAATTTTTTTAATCAAAACTAATAAAAAAATAATTTCTCAAAAAGCACTGGTCAGTAAACATATAAAAAAAAGACACGAAACAAAACTATGCTAAATAAATCTTTTCTGCTAATACTTAAAAATAAAAAAAAATAAACTACTCTGTGCAGGGCAAAGCTGTACCAAATTACAGGGGAGTTTGATTTTTTTTTTTTAATGTTTTTCATTCAATATTTCAGACTTTCACAAAAAATTTTAACCAAACTAATAATAAAAAAATAATTTTATTAGGAAGCACTTCTCAATTAAGATAAAAGAAAACCAAAACAAAACTATGCTAAAAAACTCTTTACCTAATGCCTAGAAAAATAAAAATAAAATAAATTACTATGTGCAAGGCAAACCGGTACTAGATTATAGAGGAGTTCGAATTTTTTATTTTTATTTTTTCCTAGTGGTGCAAAAGTACGAATGGGAAGAAAAGGAAAAGACAGTTGGGCAGTAAGTTAGTTTTAAATTTTAATTCTTTTTGTTTGCGTCAGTGGATTAAATATTAAAAAACTTATTTACAAGGTTTTATTTATTTTGAATTGCTAAAAAAAATTATTATAATTTTTTATTATATATATTTTTTATTATGATTTTTTTTTTAAAAATATTTTTTATCCTTAATTTGTTTAAAATTTTATATTATAAAAATTTGTTTATCCTATATAATTTTTCATCATGAATTTTTTATATTCTATATATTGTTTCATCATTATTTTTTTTAGTCCTATTTTAGTTCTAATTTTTTTTTATCTAAAATTGTTTTCATCCTAAATTGTTAAAATATCTTTTATCATGAAAATATATTTCATTTTATATATTTTTTCATCATAAAAACTTTTTTCTATTTTATATATTTTTTTCATCAAAAAACATTTTAAATGAAAAATCTGCAAAAAAAT